>OU015492.1:95294792-95447292 GCA_907164885.2 Dolomedes plantarius | reverse complement strand
TTTTTTTTATATATTTGCAGTATCGTCTGGAGGACCAGCCGAGTGCAGGATGGCCGAGTGTGGGTTCCTGAGCCTACATCGGTATGTGATACCTTCATATTCCATCAGTAGAGGACACTGTTATTCGTTTGCGCCACTTCAGCTCATTTAAAGAAGAAGAGATCTGGCAACCCCAGCCAGACAGCAGTCAGACGTTGGACGGAGACGAACTATGACGCTTTTGTCTGACAGCAGTAGACGACTGCTATATAATGTTCATTAGTCTATAATGTTATTAATTAACGACATTTTTTTGTAAATATCTTTTGTAAATAATAAATTTTCATCAAATGTTAGTGTAGTTATAATAGTATTTGTTTTAAATCACCGCACGGTTATCCTGACCCCCCCCCCCCCCTATATATATATAGAGAAAGCAGAACTGAACTTTTAACTATGAACTTTAAACTTCATAAAATGTTATTTGTAAACGCATATAATGTCTGGCGAAAGAGGGCGCCTCTAGCACGAACATTATCACGACCCCTCTACTCTGTTTGGGGAGAACATTAAGACTCCCGCTTTGGATTCCGTCGTAGACGGACTATCCGTCTTTTTAATTCTAAATGTAAATGTTTTTTTAAAATTCTAAATGTAAATAAACTTTAATTGTTCATTGTTATTTGCGATGGGTGTTAGTTTATGTTGTGGTTGTTTTTATTGCAACCCCGCGCCTCAAACCATGGTGTCAGAAGAATGGGATGACGTATGAATTGAAAAATAATCAACGAACACACGACGTGAATCCCCAGCAATGAACTACGATGCAACGGACTCCGAAATGAAATAACATCCTTCTATTTTTATGAATTACGATAGTGACTGTTTTGTTTCTTCGAATTTCATCTAATTACGATAATTCTATTTATACGATTTACGAGCATTATTTTATGTTTACGAATAATTACGATTTTTGCTACGATTAACGATTCTAAATGGAAAAAATGAAATTAGCTGATATTCCCCGAATCAAAGCAAACTTGAAGTCTGATTCTGTTAAATCTTTAGGATGTTTCCATTATTTTGTTTATGAAACTGAAGGTGACCGTTTAAACCGGAAACGGTTACGAGAATTTTCAGGCTTTGACTATCAGAAAAACGACGAACATTATGAAAAGCAATTGCTTTTTGCTCTGAAACACGTTAGGCTTTCGAATTTAATTTCAATTTGCAATATTTTATGTATTGATTGTGGCGGAAATGATACTGTTCTCGCTTCTCGAATTCTCGATAGCCTATTAGATATTAAAACGCTTAAAAATGATAATTTTGAATCTGACAACGATGATTCTGACGACGAACAGGATAATGAAATTAATGAAATGGGCCGTAGCGAAGTTAGTGAATATACCCGTTTAGAACCAACAGTAGATAAACTTTCTAAATTTATTATTTCCTATAATGATATCGAAGACAGTTTGAAAAAGTTTGACGGGAAAGATAATTATTCCATCGAAAAATGGATAACTGATTTTGAAGAAACGGTATTTGCCGATGGAATGATCTTCAAAAATTAATATTCGCGAAACGATCATTAACTGGATTAGCGAAACTCTTTATTCAATGTGAATCTGGATTAACTTCGTGGGCTAAGCTTAAATTAGCTCTTGAACAAGAATTTGCCTCGAAGTGCACAAGCGCCCAACTCCATAAAATGTCGACGAAACGTCGTTTAAACAACGAAGAATCTCTGCAAGAATATTTTCTAGTCATGAAAGAACTAGCAAGCAGAGGTAACATCGAAACTGAATCCCCAATTCAATATGTAATAGATGGTATTCCCGATAAACCGTCTAACAAAGTAATTCTTTACGGTGCGAAAGATTTAAAAGAGTTCAAGGAAAAATTAGGTATTTACGAAAAAATACGAAATCATACTACGATTCCAACTGAACCAGAAACGACAAAAAAAAAAAAAATTCACCCCTCTTTCAGACGTGTCTCCCCTCTTTCAGCGTTGTAAAAACTGCGGTGATAAAAATCATAGTGTTTGCCCATTTAAAGATCGCGGAAGAAAATGTTTCAATTGCAATCAGTTTACGAATGACCACGTTTCTGCTAACTGTCCGGAGAAAAGTAATAAAACCCCGACTGAAGCCGTGAATATCAGTTGCCGTGTTCCCGCAGAGAAAAATTCTCTTGTACAGATAAGCGTCAAGTTGAACGATAATGAGCTGACGGGTATTTTCGACAGTGGTTCAAGTTTGCATGTAATGCGATCCGCTTGCTATGAAATACTGTGCTTACCAGCTGTTTCTCCCCCCGCCATAAATCTAGTAGGACTAGGCTCTAAGAATGTGTATACCAAGGGTTCTTTTATGCATAGCGTGGAAATCAACGGTCACTCCTTCGAATTGCATTGATGTAGAAATGTATGTAAGTTTTCTAATGGTGCATTCACATTGGACAGAGCTCTCTCCCCGACTCTCCTGTCAACATTAGTCACGGTAACATTAGACACGGTATTTAGAACCACCCCCATTCCAATGAACACGTGTCTTCCAGATATTCCCCCATTTAGAACCCCCCATTCAAGCCGCCAAAGTCTTCGTGTTTCTTGATCTAGTGTCCCCCGCCCCCACTGTCACCATTTGAGCCCCGGGACCTCGAGTTCGCCTTTGATGCTCTGCTTTTGGACCGCTAAAGGAGGCGATCCGATGCAGGGAACAGAGTACAGAGACATAAATCACTGGAAGAGGCAGAGAGAGCTGTGCAAGTCTGTACGCGCTATAAAAAAATATATTTTTACCACAAAACTATTCAGGGAAAGTAAAATTTAGTTACAAGGTCTGAAATGTTCTGTAATATTTATTTCTGAGGATTGCACAATAATGTACCCAAATCGCATGAAGAGCTTTCATGCGAAGAAATATCATATTCACAGAAATAACATTTATGGGAAAAATACTACAGAAAGCTGTCCTATTTGTAACGAATTTTTCATATTGAATTATTCAAAAATGCGTTGCAAATATGCCGTATTCCTAATCACATACACAAGTACAGGAATTTTTAGGTCTTCATGCATTTATTGTTATTATGGGCATTTTAATACGCAATTAAAAATATTTTCGATCACAATTTTCAAATTATTTTTTCCAATCATTTAATTTTGTCTTTAAAAAACATTTGTTATACTCTGCTATTTTATCTTTTACAGAAATACGTTTCTACAGGATCAAAGGGATTTTGCTACATATCACGTGAATGACTTCTTGAACTTAAACCATTCCTTTTTCTCTTAAAATAAAATAAAGGTATTCCGCACTTGTGTAAGGACGTATTCGAAGAGCTTTTTCTCATAAAATAGAATATTTTTCAAAAGCCATTTTTCTTAATTTTTGCACGTTGTTTCCTGGATTGTGTAAAAGTTGGGAAAAACATTTATCTTAATTCGGAATCGCAAAATACTCTCCCTTATTTTTAACATAGCTTGCACCGTTTCCTTTTACTCTTGCAAGTGATTTCCTTAAGGCCTCAGTTTTGATGCATTCGTGGGAAATAGAATATCCCTAACCGAAAGGGAGAAATCTGAATGATTTTTAGAGCTCTAAAGCGGCAACAATTCTACATTTTTAAAACACTTAAGGAAAGTTTAGAATATTATGCGTATTTACTGCAGTTGAACTGAATAGGTTAAGTTCGTAATATCTAAATTCCAGGAAAGAACTCAGTTTAATGAGGTTATAAAAAAAGGGAGAAGAGTGTTTTGTTTTGAATTGCAAGAAATATTTTTTGTATAAGAATAAATAATTTCACTGAATACGTATTGACATAATTAAAAACATCACACTTTTTATGTCTAAGAAAAAATATCACTTAATTATTGTCTAGAGTTTTAACAATGTTTAGAGTTTTATGTTAACAAACTTTGGACCTGTTCACATAGAATAGGTCAGTGTCAACGTTACTCGTATTGGCATATTTTAAACCAATCAAAGGTCTAACAATTTCGTTGCTAATCGTTTGGAGGTTTGTAATTGGTTAAATATACTTCAATACGAGTAATGCTGATGCTGACGGATTCGATGTGAACAGGCCCTATCTCTTTCCATTGCATTTAATGGTTATTCTTGAGTCTTATCAATAATTGTAAATTTTCTTATCTATATTTGTAATTTTGTTACACTATCAGATTACGACAAAGCTTGAAGGACTGACTGATGTTTGCATGATATAATTAGTGTAGCATGATATAATGAGTTATAATGAGATATAATTAGCATGATATAATGAGCGTAAAAACTGGATGATCGAGCAATGGAAAACTGTCCTGTAGAGTGACGTATCAGGATTGACATGTTTCCAGCTCAGTGGTAGATCATGGGTTGAGGACAGATCGGGAGACTCTTATTGGAATGTGTAGTACCAACTGTGAAGATCAGAAGTGGTGCACTTTTGGTCTGGGGCGTTTTCTGCTGGTACGATCTTTGACCACGGGTTCTTCCTCTTACTACCATGCCAAGGGATCGGCGCATTGACTTTCTATACATCACGCCTATTTTACACTGCGGCAGTACTACTTAACTGACGATTATCTCTAGCAGGATGACAATGACCCATGTCACACAGTTGAAGCTGTTATGCAGTGGTACAGGGACTAGGGTGTGAAACAATAGTTGTGGCTAGCTAAAGTCCCTATCTCAACCAAATGGACCATTTATGAGATGAATCGGAACGCCGATTGAGGTCCAGACCAACAAATTCCTGTTCTGCGACTCAACTCGCATCGGGTTTGCAGGAGGAATAGATTGAAATTTCACTTAATGTAATCGAGAAATTGGTCGGAAGTCTTTCTAGGAGGATATTCCCTGTGTCACCGGCACGAGATCTGCAGTTTAGTTAAGTGGAGTGACGACGCCGATTTTTGTCTTCGAGAAAAACACATTTGAGCCCCGAGAGCCACAATGTGCATACATGTGTCTCGGTTTGAGATTTACGATCGCCCCACCTTCTGATCTGAGTATTTATACATGCTTTGTTTCTGATTCATGTGCGTCCGTCTACGTGTGAAATAAAGTGTATTAAAAGGATTACAAAAGACTCATCTTTCGAAGCTTTCCCATGAACTATTTTAGATATCGAAACTTGAGTAGATAGAACACCCTGTAATCAAGCCCGAAGGTAGACTTATGCCATACTAGAATAATAAAAATATCTTTACGTGTTTTTTCACATGTATCTTTCACACGGAGTGTCATTTATTATTTTTTCATCAGCGCGACAGATATTATGAAAATTTCATGAGCCACATAATCCTCCATCTATCCCTTCGGGTACATTTCCTGGCGAATATTGTTTATTAAAAAAACTATATAATAACACTTTCTATTATATCTTTTAATGTACATTATAATATATGTGCTCATAAAAAAATACGGCAACTCTCCACTGGAAATTTTCCAAAACTAAATTTGCATTTACTGAAGGTTTTACCCGTGGGAAGACGCTAAGTTAATTATTACAGGCATCAACGAAAAACATCAGGATTTTAAATACAGGTAGTGAAGACACTGTGATGGATAGTACATTAGACTAATAGGCTGAACGCACATAATATCTACAAAAATTCCAGTGTATTATAATTACGTTCATACCTCGAAAGTAACATGTCTTATAACACCCCGGAAAATGATAAAAATTGGGTAGTTGGGGATTTGTTAGAACAAAATAAATAGAAATAATTAATACTTATGGACTCTGAGAGAAAAACGAAAAACTTATTGAATGTAATTAGTTTTCTATTCAGTACTTTCAAGTAGAGTGTATATATATATATATATATATATATATATATATATATATATATATATATATATATATATATGCGTGCGTGTGTTAGTTATACCAAAATATATTTCTCACTCAGTAGCCTAATTAAATTTATTCCTTAACTTATTTTTTCCGATAGATTACTAATTTTATTAACCACTTTTACAATTTTCGTAATTTTTATATACCGTTAAACGATGTCTGAGATAGAATTGACCCATGAGAAAATAGCGAGAATAGCAGTTTTAGACGACAGAGCATTTCCTAAGAAGGCAATGCCGAAGTAAGATATTTGCTGATTTAATGCCAACCCGGATCAAAGGGAGGATGCACTTCGAGAATTTTCGTTATGAAGAGACATATAATTGTTTTTTTATATTTAATCTCCTCAGGGTACAATATATATACAATATTATTCATGCAACAATAAATGCATAGTTATACAGGGAAACGTGCTGTATGGAAGATTGAACACTTCAGCCTTTCGAATACAAATCTAAGATATAGGGTGTCCATAAATTATTGTTTCCTTACCCGTCACTTTTGATTAAGTAACAGGACGAAAACCATTATTCTATATTCATAACGTACAACTAATAGTTTTTATCGGAACAAACAAAGTTATAAATAAACAAAATAATGAATTATGTGAACAAAGTCAGGTAATTTCCTCATTGCAGCTTCTCGTGCCCTGTAACACACAGAGGCGAAACACATGTTCCCACCAAGTGTTCTCCAACATCTGAGGTGTAACGATTTGGATAGCAGCAGTAATTCTGCGCTTGGTTTCATATAGTGAGGTCACAGAGGTTTTGTAGACAATGCCCTTGACATACTCCCACAAGAAAAAATTTAGCGGTGTGATACATGGCGATGTCAGAGGCCATGGAATAGGTCCATCTCATCCACACCATCGGTTGGGAAAGGTCTTGTCCAGAAACTCGCGTACAATTATGCCCCATTGGTGTTGTGCACCATCCTGCTGGAATACCACACGTGGCTGACATTTTAACTGGCAAACAGCATACATCAGTAGCATGTCCAGGTAACTCACAGAGTTTTCTGCTTTCTCTATAAAGGAAATGGCCCGATAACTTCAGTGTATGATAAAGCGCACCAAGCATTATTTTTCGGGTCATCTCTTTCCAGATCTCGATATGTATGAGGATTTTCGGAGCCTCCCTGGACTGCGAAGAAATATTTCTTGAACGCGATCAACATCTTCCTGTGAAGTGATCAGTCTTCCTGCTTCCTTTTTGTGTAGGACGCTACCCGTTTCCTGAAACTGTTTTAACTAACGTCAGATAGAATTATCTGAAGGCGGATATTTCCTTTGCGTACTCCCAAAGTGACGTTGTGTAGTGGTTTAGGTTACACCACAAATGCAAGAGAGCACTTCGGGGGGGGGGGGGGAACTTGAATTCCGTCTCGATGTTTTACATACCACGAAAGGCTACCATGTGGAAAGTATTTAACTTTGTGCTTATAATTCATTATTTTGAAAAATCATAACTTTAAAAAGACTTTTGAGTTGAACATTACGATTGTGTAATAATGTTTTTCGTCATATATTCAAATCCAAAGTTATGATGTAGGGAAACCCTGACAAAAATTTATGGGCACCCTGTATTTTTCGAGTGAAAATATTTTAAACGTGACACGCATATTTAAATATATATATATATATATATATATATATATATATATATATATATATATATATATATATATATATATATAGAGAGAGAGAGAGAGAGAGAGAAAGAGAGAGAGAGATAGATAGATAGATAGATAATCCATAATGTACTTTTAGTGACAAACGTGATTTCTCAATTTTTAGTGCGGTATGCTAATACTTCGCTAACAGCTTTTTTCCCAAACTCAGCTGTATAAATGTTCCTTTAAAATGTATTGTGATCAGAGTATGACCGTATAAGCATGCATAAAGATTAAACACGTATAAGGCGATATACATAATTCAAACACATTAACTTGTGGTGAGCGTTAAAATAAATAAACATGCAGATTTTCTCCCCGCTAAAACCAAATCTTGTTATATTGTTATGCGCGAACGTTTTGCGTGTCGTACGTGCCGCGAAAGCCCTTTTACCCCCTTCCGTACCACCGATATTCACAACATTTATTGGAATGACTATGTGACGTGACCGAGTTGGCAATATTGTCCACGTTCTGAGAATGGGGATTTTTCGGCGGAAATGTAAATATTTCATTGAATTTCGTGAGCGTTTGAGAGAGAGAGCCGTAAAGGACGATGGGTAAAAGGGTGGAGCGATTCCCAGTCAGGCCGATCGATTTAGCTGCGTTCAGACGAGTTTTAATTTAGGTGAAATAAAATGGGGAGTAATTTACACGCATCTTAATGATCTGTATGTGCATTTCATAATAGAAGTCTAATTGATTTTAAGGTCTTTTAAAGGTTAAAACTAATGTTTCAAACGTGACAGGATATCTCTACTTAAGGGAGAGCGAATCTTTGAAATGGAAATGTTATGTAGGTGGAGCCCTAAAATCGGAAGGAAAAAAGCATTAAAAATTCAAGGAACCAGAATATTCTAAAGACATTGTCTTTTTTATTATTCCGTAGAACTGTTTAAAATAATTATTGAATGGATGTTTATATTAACGCATTTTGCAGGAAGGGGTCTCTGAAAAGAATGCGATTACGTGTAAAATATTTATATAATTATTAACGACATTCTGCAAGAACCATAACCTGGACCCGTATTTTCAAATCTTGAGGCTGATAATACTTTTTTCAAATACTCGACTCGTGTGAAAACTTTCAGTTTCCCAATTCAATAGCTGAAATGTATACTTTTTTTCGGCCAAGGAAGCAGGATATTGGCAAATTTTTTGTTATCAGACAGAGTCTGACGTGGCAACTAAGGCCTTCCGTAAAATAAATCCCAACCGGTGAATATGTTGCCACCCCAATTTATGCTAAGCCCCCCCCCAAGGGGTGAAATCTGGTGGGTTAGTACCTTCTCAAAACTTTCCTAACCTTATAGATGACTTTCAAGTATACAGATTTAACATGACCATATCCAGCCTATAGACACAAAGGTTTTAATGGCGTTCGTCGGGATTCGAATTGATTATAGGTCTACTCTGATTAGAAGATCCCCGAGAATGTGGTCACTCGGGAAGAGTTTGTTTTTCATGTGGGATGGGAAGTGAAAAAAGCGATGGTTAACAGGAGAGGAGGAGATTACCACCAAACACTCCCCATTTTTTTCCAGATATCGGCATTTGCACCAAGGAAGAGTCAAATTGATGTTTCTTTCTACCCATGGGTAATTATTTACAATAAAAAAGGCAGTGTTTACAAGAAACAGATTGAGAGAAATACACATCTGCGGATAACAATTGAAAGGAAATTTTAAACAATAAACATATTGTAATATTAACTTCAGGACTGCGTGATTTGCTGTGTAACCTGAAATATTTAAACTCTGATATCTTATGTCCATTTTCGAAGTATAAATTAAATACAAGTTATAAATTTGGAACTAAGCAATACCTTTTTATTTAACTTTTAAACTGTCCAAAAATATGGTTAACCAATAAAGTTATGAAAAGATATTTCACAGAGGATGAACTAAGGATTTGACGAAATTTTTTTCCAATTCAAATTGCGGAAAATGGGAACATTTTATAAAGTTTTGAAAAAATTAGTTGCATATGATGTTACATTAGGAGAGGTCATTAGTGTAGACATTGTAAGGTATACATAAGATTCGATTCACAAGAATCGAACATTTGAGTGAATAAATTAAAGAAGCTGCTTGAGATATGCTAATTTCGGCATACGCGCTTGGTATAAATACCAAGAAGCTTGATTAAGTAAAGAGGTTGTTAAGGTTGATAGATAAGCGAGTTAAGGGAGCTACGAGGTAAGCAGCTCCAGGTGTTAACCGGCGCTTGTGCTTAGGGGGCCCAAAGTTTACGTGGCAGAACTGCTGGTTTGACTCTCTAGTTTGTAAGTATTGCCAAAGTGTATTTTTATTGAATTCTAATATATATTCCGTACAAGTAGTACGTATGCTTATTGCTGTAAAAGCAAATTCTATATGTGCAACGAATTCAATAAACATTGTTTCATGTATAAAACTGTGTTTGTATGAAATTCATTTAGAGTGCCACTTCAAATTATATACACCCAAGTGCGGGTAGAAGTAGCTATACTCTACAACATCATAACACATTAAAGGAAAGGGCCGGCCTTAAGCCGATGGACCTCTTAGATCTGGAAAATTAAAAATATGTCTAAAAGGAAATTACCTAAACAGGTGAAGCGGTGAAAGACAAAGTAGTGTAAGTCACATTTTCAACTTTTTTCTTAATTTGAGGCCAAAAATGTAATTTCCATGTTCAATTTATAATGGAATTGCAAATAATTCTTGTTTGCAATATTATAATAATTATTATAAATTATAATTCGCTCAATTTACAGTGGAATTTTTCGTAGTTTTAGCAGTAAAACGCTTTGGACTTACGCCACCGACTTACTGACTTACATGACTTTGCCTTTCACCACCTCAGATATAAATTTTTTTTAATAGAATGACCAAACGAAGTATTTATAAAATGCAGATGTAGATATCTATATGGTGGTTGAAGAAATGGAAGCACTAAAACAAATTCTTACATCTTCATGTTTCTGAAGTTCATGAAACTTCTTAAATTCCTCGTTTACGAATGACAGAGCTGTTGGCATTCCAAATTGGGACAGTAGGGGGGGAGTGAGAAGCTTTTTTAGACTAAATTTAATTAAAACATGCCTGAGATCAGCAATATCGTAATACACACATAACAGCATTTTAAGTAATTTTAGTTAGTTGAATTATTTGAATTATTTATTAATATAACTGGCTACACTTATTGTTTTAAACGAAAGCAAAATTACCGAAAAAGATGGAGTCTCCTTTGGTGAAAGAAAAAAATAACAATTCCAAAAACCAAAATACCCAGAAATCTGCATCTATAATAATAAATTTTTCTATGATCCAATAATTATAAAATTAAAAACGACTCTAAATTTTATCGAGGATTTGTGAAACTCCCTCACATTACTTCGAAAATAGTATGTAGTATGATGCAGGGTAAAAAGTCTTAAAATACGTTGATTATAGTAAAACAGAAATTAAAACATGCGATTGTTTTTTAAAGAATAAATTGTTAAAACCTTCATAATTTTCTTAATACCTACAGAGTGATAAATGTTTTTCTCAGGTAACGCTGATGAGGTGTTGATTATCACGGCATCCTCATTTCAAGAATCGACCTCCCTGAGGCATCAACCCTAAATACGGATACAGGTCTCTTCACACGGTAAAAGGACAATACCTCGAGTCCGAAGTCAAACGTGAGACCCCTTGGTACGTCGGGCCGGTCTAATTTGCTGTTTATTTTTCTATTCGTATAAATTTTCAAAGATGGTCGATTTTTTAAGTATCTTTATAATTCACGATATGTTTTCCAGTATTTCATTATCCATCCTTTCAACTGTCTTGTACCACAAAATTTGCCGTTCCCCATATAAAATAAGGTATTTAAAAAATCAGTAGCATCTGGCAGGGCATAATAGAAATATAAAAAATATACCAAAGGGAATCAAAAGTAAAGTGAAGCGATGTTCTAACTAAAGTAAAGCAACAGCTTCCTCATTCGATGCATAAAATGCAGCTACGAGATATTGCTGATATATATGAGCATCACTTTCCCATGTATGGTCAAACAATGTAAAAATTGAAATGATTTCACAAGAAATTTGACTAATATTTCGGTGTTTGAATATACATAGAGATGTGGTTTTTAAAAGTAAATCATGGGATGCACGTCTTAAGGGGATCCAATTAGCAAAGAACTATTCTGTATTAATATGGCAAGCCTGTATTGTAATAAATATAAATGCTAAAGTAGGAAGTTTACCCTAAACGTCTCAGTTTCTCGTGGTTGGAATAAGTAGCTGTTTATCCATTGTCATAATCCTTTATATACATAAAACCCAACCTCCTGTATTTATTAATGGAAAAATTACTATTCTTGTTTAATTTATGAACATATTTTCATATACATTTTTAATGTTGACACTTAAACGTAGCACTATGTTGTATTTCTTTCAAAACTTCGCGTTAAGAATTGAGGCGGTGAAAGGCAAAATGGTGTAAGTCAAGTGGTTAAGTCCGAAACGTTTTACTGTAAAAACTACTAAAAAATACACTATAAATTGAACAAATTATAATTCATATTAATTATTATGATATTGCAAATAATAATTATTTGAAATTCCACTACGAATTGAACAAATTAAAATTCATAATAATTATTATAATATTACAAATAATAATTATTTGAAATTCCACTATAAATTGAACATAGAGATTACATTTTTGCCCTTAAATAAAAATAAGTTGAAAATGTGACTTACACCACTTTGCCTTTCACCTCCTCAATTGTTAATTCAAATATTGGCTTCTTTAGAAGAAAATAAACACAATTTTGTTGAAAATTATCCCCAAAAGATAATTTGGATAACAGACCAGTGAAACCAGTGATATTTCGTGGACCAGAGACCCTTGATATTTCGTGGAATATTTGAAAGTGTGACTCTGCAATCATCCTCCGGATTGTCTTGATCGTTGTTTGGTTTTTATAGCAACTATTTTTGAAAACCCAATCTCACACAGATAGGTAAAAGCGAATGAAATTAAAGCCTTAAAAGACTATTTCACACCTCAATTAACAGTAATATACCACGTATTTTCAGCAATATATACTCCTTTTTAGAGTATAGTTGGCGGTTTTTTCCATTACACAATACACCAAAATAAATTCCAAATGTATCAGGAATCAAAGAGTGAAAACGAAGCGAACGACATAAAATTTTGAACCATAGAAATATAAAAAAAATGAAATATTGTGTTACAGAACTCTGAAATAAAACTGTCTCCGAAGGAAAAAGTATTTAAGTTTTAAGATAGAAGATATACATTTATACATAAATATAACCATGTCTGAGAAGACAAAATTTAACGTCTTGTCAAAACATATCACATTTCTTCCGAACAACGATTTTTTTCCAAACGATACGTACTAAAGTTTTGTCTAAAGTTCCAAAGAAAAGAAAATATATTGGTTGGCTCAAACGCTTTTTGTTCGGAAAGTAATTTCTCTAAAACTTATTTATTGTCACGGCTGTTTGTGTTGCTCCATTCAGACACCCTTAGTAGATGAAAAATTGGTGAGTGTAGAATTACAGTCAAACCTCGTACATTACAACAGTGCCGGTAAAATGTATGATTTCACGAAATCGTGTTTCGCGCAGTATGAATTTTAGATTTCGCATACATAATGGAGTAAATCTGATCTTTTATATTTGCAAGGAACTTTTTTCAATAAGTCAGGATTTTCATATATCCTAATATTGCTAAATAATGCCACACATACCTTCTACACTTGTTTTTTGCTAACTCTCATTTGACTTCAACTCCATATATAAAATTAATACATATATATCTTTAATTAAAGTAAAAATTAACATAAAATTGAAACTAAAAACGGGTTGGGATTTTAAAATTATATGCTTTATATTAAAACTTTGAAATATACTAATTTCCCTTATTTTTACAGAACTAAAAAAAAAAATTGTGAGAAAGGTGAGCCTGGACCTCCGATAATATTTGTTAAAAATTTCATGGAATATTTGAAAGTGTTACTTTGCTATCATCTTCCGGATTGTCTTGATCGTTGTTTGGTTTTTATAGCAACCATTTTTGAAAACCCAATCTCACACAGATAGGTAAAAGTGAATGAAAGTAAAGCCTTATAAGACTATTTGACACCTCAATTAACAGTAATATACCATGCATTTTTAACGATACAATATATATATATATATATATATATATATATATATATATATATATATATATATTAGACATATTTAACTTTAGAAAATTTAAAGCATATATTTTTATTAAATAATGCAGTATGATATTAATTTATTCAACACTCTAACTTTCTCCAAAATCGCCCTGGGAGTCGCGATCCCCAGTTTAAGCACTAATATTCTATTTGGAGGAAAGTAAATAGTTTTATGTTTAGTTCTTTTTGACCAATTAATAAAATGTTCTTTACTTTTAGTGAAAGTGCAAAGCAGTTACTTTTAATCGTGTATTTATTTTCTCACATGAGATATAAAAACTTTTGAAATTGTCATGACAAAATTGGAAACATTTTCATCTATAGCATTGGGTGCGCTTCCTTTTAACCCTCTAATACTCGCGTGTCATCTGTAACACAAACGGTCACGTGGGGGACAAGTGTCACCCATTTTTATGTCGGTGTTATTTCCATATGTATTTAACTTTTTTGTAACAAAATTATTTCTGTAGTATTTTACAGTATATAATACAAATAAAACACAACTAAATTTTAGAAAGATAAATATTGTTTATTACAAATCAACCCTACATTCAAAATAAAAAAAATTAAAACATTCTGCACATACATTTTTCAAATGGTCATTTCATAGCCATTTTCCGCATTTCTCGCCCCTCTTCCGCGTTGTTCTGTCTCTCTGTGGTCCACAAGCGCAGCAGCGTTCGTGGCGCACCCAGGGGATGGGCGAAGGGGCCCTACCCCACCCCTAAAGAAATAGAAATTGCATTATGAATATGGAATTTTCATTTTAAATAATTTTTTTGTTCAACTCGCTCCCCCCCCCTGCCCAATATTAAATCTTGGGTGTGTCACTGAACAGCGTCCTCTGACAACTTCTTCTCCTCTTGAGGTACAATATTTCAAATTAATTCCTTACGTGAGAAAACTTATCAAATTCTCGCCGAGACGCCCTATCCCGAATGTCATCAAAACGAAGGTACCTGAGAAGAAACGCAAACCCGTTTTTGGTCATTGTTAAGTAACATAATTCCAACCCATTACCTTTCGAGTTATCCCATTGTAATGATGCGCCTTCGAATATGTAAAAATGCCATAAAAGTATGAAAAGGTTAAATCGATCGAAGTCTGTCATCATTACATTTATTTGAAAATTTGGAAACGACGGCTGAAAGTGGTACGATAATTATAGAACGGACCGGTCCTGTGTGATGTAATGTATTGAATAGTCTTACGGCGGCGGTCAACTTGGGGGGTTTATCGCCAGACAAGGTTAAAGGGAGGATGTCGCCGGGGTTTGACATTATACGACAATGGACATTGTATTCGGATTTACGAGCGGCGTGAAGAAAAACCACGGGCGTCGTGGGAGGTTGTTGCAAGATTGTTTTCCGTGGGGGCGTCGATAGTTGAGCAGGGGCTGCAATTTCAATCATGGTGGAGTAAAACAAGCGAATGAGATAATGGCAAGTTTCAGAATTGGTTAAAAAGAATTTAGAAGGGGGAGACAAGGAAGAAGAATGGTCTTAAAAATATAAATTGAGGAGTTTGAAAAACTCAAGAGCTCTCCGTCTCTACGCCTCTTTCTCGCAAGGGATAGCTCTCTCGCCCTCCCCTTCTCTCGGAGATAGCCTATTCTACGATCTCAGGGTGATAACTTTTTCTTGATTTTTGGCGTATTGTGTCGAAAACAGAAGTTCCCCGTTGCCCATTTAGATTGGTGTGCTACGACGTGGGGAAAATATTTTAAATGCCCCAAATAAAGTCTGTGCAGTGAAATATTGGTGTGTGTGCGCGGAGTGATTTAAAGGCGGCAGCAAACTCCCCGGCCATAGAAGCAAGAGTTCCCCGGTCCACGTCAGAAGTAAATCTACAAGTGCACCGGAATACAACGTATCGAGTGAGTCCAAATAATTCTTTTTTGTTAAGATCAGTCGGGTTATTTTGGTAGAGGTTTTGATTTTGTTTTTAGAGTTTGGTTTACGAATAGGTGTGGAAATAGTTGATGGAAGAATTTAATGGTATTAGATGTTTTGGTTAATTATTCTGTGCCCCCTTGCTTTGTTTTAAAAAGTAATCTTTAAGAACTATACTTTTTTAGTTGATGATCTGGTTTATGTATGAATAAGTGTTTTTCTACGAAAGTTTTTAAGATAAAATGTACAAATGTATAAAATTATAAATAAATTAAGTTTAATTTAAATTTAAATAAACTCTCTGTTTTAATTTGTTTTCAGCATTTTTTAGTTTACTTGTTCGTCATTGCTAATTACGTCCAAAACTACGGGTTCTTAACAAATAATTTAAAATACAACGCACCCAAATACCCCTTAATAAATAATTAATGTACTACTCAACTAATTCACGCCCGATAAAATAACTTTGTACGGACAATACGACACATGTTGCCGTGACCAGTTTATTTTTTTTGTGTTAAAATATTTTTTTTTCTTGAAAACATGTTTTGTTTGGTGCATGGGTTGTGACTCCGTCTTACGGTGTGTTAAGCACTTTAGAAATTAAAATTTTTTTGCTTTCAAGGTGAAGGGAGCCGCGTTTTAAGTTTGGTTTGAAAGCGCGAGATGATTGAAATTGAAATGTGTATTTGCCATATTTAATTGTGAGGATATACGAAAAATTGCATGAATTGATAATTTGGATTTAATGAAAACATAGAATTGATGTATAGTATATTTTGAAGCATTTTACTATATTGAATATTTTAATTTGATTAGAAATTGAAATGATATAACTAGTTGATTTATGTGCGATATTTGTGAAAATTTGATTGATTTTGGTACATGTGTTTCGATATATTACATTTTATCAGTATTTTGCTTATTGAGGAGTATTTTTGAAAACAAATTTGATTTGAAGTGGTTTACATAAAAATAAGAAAAATTTATAATGATTGAAGTGTTTGTTGATGTATGATTTAAAATAATTGAGTTGATTTAAGACGAAAATTTAGAAATTGTTTGAATTGTTTAGAACTAGTTTGTGACATAAAAGCTTATATTAAATTTAGTAGATAGATAGTAGTGTTTGGTATTTTGAAATAATTAATTGAATTGAGGAATGTTTTATAAAAAATTTTGATTAGTTAAAAGTGTTTGATTTTATTGAAATTAGTAGATAAATATTTGAGGGATATTTTGAAAAATAGAAGTGTTTTGAGTGAATAAGAAGAGAACTGATAATTGTATGATAATTTGAGAAAATTATTGAATTCAGTACAAGTAGTTGATTATTTGAATAGTAATTAGTAGGATTGTGCATGATATAATTTCTGGAAAGTAAGAGTGTGCAAGTATATATTATATTTGAATTGTGTATATATATCTAAAATTGCGTTTAAAATTTGATATATATATTTAAAATTGTGGGAGAGACATATATATTGATTATATTTAAAATTGTGGTTGAGATATATATTGATTGTGCATATATGTATTTTGGGGGAAATCAGTGTTTTGAGAATTTAAATAGTTATGTCAATAATTATTAGATGTTTGTAAAAGTAGCAGTAGGGAATTTAAGATAACAAGAGTTGGCTAATATGGCCATAAATACTGGATCTATGCCGATAGACTCGTTGCTCCCAACTTTTAGCGGAGAATAAAAGAGGATGTTTTTGAGAAATTTTTTGGAAAATTTAATCAGACAGCGAGTGAGTGGAAGTGGTCAGAGATCGCTAAGGGATTATGGTTCTACTCTCGATTAACGGGCAAGGCGAGAAGAATCTGGGATTTATTAGAAGAGATGGGAGATTATGAGGAGAAGTGTTTTGTAGTAATAAAAAAATTTGTGGAGTTTTATGGTAAAGATGGATAGTGCGGAATCGCAGGTGGTAGAGAGGGTTATGATTGAAGGCGAGGAGCAGCGAAGTGAAAAGAAATTAAATATTGATGTGGAGAATGATAAACTAAAAATGATGGGGAGAGTGATAAACTGAATATTGAAGTGGAGAGTGATAAACTAAATATTGAAGTGGAGAGTGATAAACTAAATATTGAGACGGAAAATCAGGATAGTGCAACATCGCATGGTGTAGAGAGGGTCTCGAAGGGAGAAAAGGAGCAGCTAGATGAAATTTCAAACCCCATAGAGATAGTCAAGGAAAATAATGATAAAGTAATAAAAAGGTGAGAGGGAGAAAAAAAATTGAAGAAAATAAATTAAATATTGAGAAGGAAAATCAAAGGTTAAAGATTCAGAAGCGAGTCCGGTGAGTAAGGGAGTCGACAAATTTAAGGGGGACATGAATGAAAAAGAATCGAAAAACAGAAAGAATAAATTTTATCAAAGAAAGAATGAAAAAGTAAAATTAATTGGGAAGAGTCAGGAAATTATAGGAAAAGAATTCAAAGTACAAATAAACGGGAGAGAAATGAGAAAAATTTAAAATTATAGCACAGGATAATTTGAAAATAAGTAGAGTTTGTGAAACGAAAATAAATGAACGAAAAACAAATATGAGAAAAATAGATGAAGGAATGGATAGTAAGAAAGACGAAATTAATGCGATAGGAAAAGTTATTGAAGTGAAAATAAATAAAACGGGTACGAGTGCCGAATCTCTAGAAGTTGAGGTTAAATCGAGCAAAGAGTTTAATAATCAGATAAAAACTGATAGAAATCATACTACAACAGAGAGTGTAAACACGGTTAGGAAGGACGAACGAAATAATTTAATCATGGAAAGTGGGAGACACACAAATGTAAATAAGGATGAAGTTGAGGAAATTTAGAAAATGAATGTAAAAATGATCAGAGAGAAAAGTTTTCACACAGCGAAGTATGTACAAAACGGGATGCAGAGATACAGTGAGATAATGTATCCGAAGAAAGATGAGAGGATTAGAAAAATCGGGATAAATGCGGTAAAAATTAAGAGGATAAAAATATGTCAGAAAAGTAGAAAGTTAAAGAAGGGCAGTACGCGAAATATAAAAAAAAGACTGTTAGACGCTTGATTGTAACAACGAATGGGTTTAAAACGAGAAAAAATACTGCTGGCATTAGAGGCAGAATTAAATGGATGATGAAAAAGCCCCGATTAAGAAAATTGCTACAGCATAAGTTAAAAAGTTTTGGTTTAAGAGAAACGGGAAGTCAGGAAATCTCGTTTGTTTACACTAAGCGAGGTGGTTCTTTTGTTGAGGATCGTACATTTTTGAAAGGAGCAGAGGGCTGGGTGGATTTCTTTTTCCACTATAAAAAGAGGAAAAGGTTAGACTGGGACGGCCTTTGTTCACGTTTTACGAAGGGGATACGAGTTTGCGGTTAGAGGGGAATTCGTGTCGTTTCTCCTTTCGAATTTTGAGTGCGGTAGAAGGGAGAAAGACTGGTTTCGTTGAGGTTTTTCGCCAGGGTAATTTGCGTTTGAATGATAAAAATTTTGGGGAAGCAGTTGTTGATTTTTGTGGGATACGGAGTACGCTAAGAATATAACACAGGTTCACGAAAATTAGTGATGGGAAAAACTTTGCGTGAAAATACTTTAAAAATCGGAAATGGAAAAAAAAAAGCTATTAGAAAATGGATGAAAATTTTGACACTTGATAGTATGAATTGCAGATGTTTGGCTAAAATAGTGAATAAATGTTTAGAGATTCGTGTAGTGCACATATTGAGGTAGATAAGGAATATTAATAGTAAAATGTATTTTGAGTATATAATGTTATTTGCAAAGTGTTGAAAATTGTTTTGAAAGAGTGAAATATAAAGTTATTATTGAAAATCATGTGCAAATTATATTGAAAATATAAAGTTAGAGTTTGGTGTGCAAAAGTGTTTTGAAAAATGTTTTGAAGGTATAAAGTTATAAAAATGTTATGTTCATATGGCAAATATATATAGGTTTAATTAATTAATTTGAATTTAAAATAATGATGATAGAAAAGAAAATCTAGTGCCCTCTCGCCCCCAAATTATGATAAACGTGGAGAAAAAAATATTTTTACCATTCAATACATGTAAAATTCCACCGCAAATCGTTACATTTTTTAATTTTTTCAAATGTTGCTCTTTCTACATTTTTTTACGAGCCTCATATGAGGCTTATTGTACTTAAGTGTTGCATTTGTAGACAAGTGCATAGTCAGTACATCATTAAATTAAAAGTCGATAACAATATTTTTCTATTTTTAAGTATTTATTTTGATATTATTATGTTTTAAAAATTATATTAATTAAACAAAAGCGTTAAAATATGTAAATTACAAAATTGAAAAGAAAGATACAAAATTATGTTTATCTTGAATGGAAAGCTTGAAAACACTTGGGGCATGATGGTTGTTTGCATTTTTCACAAATGTATCTAGCTTTTCTTGTACAACCATACAAGTGACATTTAGCTGCATACTTTCCATCAGTTTTGGCAGCATAGTGGTTATTCCCGTCTCTTCGCAGTTCAGTTGCAGCTTTTATTCTTACCCTTTTTTTTACTGCTGGTTCTCCAAAAGACTGCGATGGTCTACCTCTTTTTTTACTTGAATCTGAAGAGCCTTGATAAATAAGTGAAGTGGAAATAGAGGATTTAAACTCCAGCAAATCAAGGCTCTCATTTTCCGGATCTAATTTCCATAACAGCCAGGAATTGACTACTGCTACATTTAAGATATGTTGAAAGATGCGAAAGTACCATCTTTTGCGGCGTAATGTGTGTCGGTAAGGCCAATTAATGAATCCATGAGGTCTACACCTCCCATATTTTTATTATACATCTCTATTTCAGCTGGCCTAGGAATTTCGATAATACACTTATCCTTTCGACACCAACGTTTAGCTGTTCCTACAGGGCTTGCTCCTAAAAATAAGGAAGCAACATGAACCAGAGAATTATCAAACCATATAGTAATGGTAACATTCTCATTATTTGTTACAATGGAAAAAGAACCTTTAGGCTCCTTTTTAAGAACATTTATTGGCTTTAATTTTCCAGAAGCTTCTCTTAATCTGTTTGCTTGTATTGTGCCCGTTGCAAAAATTTTCCACTCTAAAAGCTTTTTCAGAAGAGGGATCGTGGTAAAAAGGTTATCAAAAACAGCTTATGATTTTTGTTCTTAATGTCTTTACAAAGCCTTAAAACAACAGATCCAACAGCTCCAAATTCAGCAGAAAACTCATTTGCTACTTTACTTGCTCCTTCATAAATTTCAAATGCATATACATAGCCTGAAATTCCAGCCAGCGCCCAGGTTTTTATGCCCCACGGATGCGACTTGCCTCTAATTTATTGTTTTATTTTTCCCCTTCCCTTGAAAGGAATAATCATCTCATCGATATATAAATATTCTTCTGGATTCCAAGCTTCCTTGATTACTTTGGTAAAGTGATTGAGTACTGGTCTGATTTTAAAAAGTTTGTCATTATTAGTGTTAGGCACGTCATCTGAAACAAAATGCAAATATTTTCTGATTTCAGCAAATCGATTTTTTGTCATATGATTAGCTATTATACTAAGGCGAGTGCCATGCTTTGACGTCCAATAATGTTGCAACCTTGAATAATGAAGATAAGTCATAACAAAATTAATACCTAAAAACACCTTCAATTCTGGAACATCAAGGCAAAAATTTTCATTACCTTTACTGGTAGCATATAAATTTGATTCATACACAATTGATTCTAAAAAGTCCTCAGAAAGCATTTTAGAAAAATAATCAATTGGCATTTCTCCAGAGATTTGAGATTTATGATGCCCTAAAAATCTGGAAAGTTATCCTTCAAATCATTATCTCTTTCTGCAAAACACAAAGTTTTACGACATTGATTTGAAACTGTTTCAGTGTGAGCAAGGGAAACTGTGCTTTCCTCTTCATCACTATCATCTGAATCTTCTTGGGCTAAATTTCTATCCTTTGCCTCTGGAGTCCATATTTCATCCTCAGATTCAGAAAGCAAATCATCTTCTGAGTCACTTCCAAAAAGGATTGCATCAATCTCTGGTTTTGTAAGAGCAGTTCTTCTTCTATTACTTAACTTAAAGACAAAGCAAAAAGATTATAAGAAATTATGAAATTTTCATGTTTATTTATTAGGTACTGTGACCAGCATGTCATCAAGCTGACAAAGATAACTTTACAAAAATAATGACATTATATATAAAATATTAATAAAATATGTATAATTAAAATACATAATAATATAAAATAACATAAGTTATTAGCCCACTTTACTGAAATTGCAGAAGAAATATAAATCTGCCATTAACTGTTTTCCACAGTATCATTTTTGGATGTTCCAGGTATAGCATTGCCGTTTTCATCCATTATATATGTTATATAAACATTTATCATAAATTTAAAGAAAATTCAATGGTTTTTATATTTTAAGTTACATGTTAAATAATTTTCAATTTTCAGCTGTAAAATAGCTTTATATTAGCTTACAATTTAGTTATTCTAAAGCTGAACTACAGAACATTAGGTATGAAAGAAACCACATGTGACGTTAAGCCTCATATGAGTCTTATTAAATTTCCTCATTTTTGAAGAAATCTATTTCATTTTAAATTAACTTAAAATCATGCACGTATAATATAAAGGTTGAATAATAGGAAAATATTTATTTACCTCTGAAAAAGTTGATAAATCTCCTGAAACAATTAGTTGAATTTCTGCTCAAACCGAAAAGCAACAAATGCAAATCATGAGCTATGCAAACAGGTACTGCCATCTATTGACAATGTCTGGAAGTATTTAAAAGCCTCATATGTGTTCTAAATGAATCACTGGTGGGACCGAAAAAAAGAAAAGTAAATTGTCGTTTCTTTTTCTCTATAATTTCACAATTTGAAGTAGGAACCTCATATGAGGTTCAGGGTGGAGAGAGGGTTTTAAGTGAAAAGAGAGGGGACAAGAAGGAAGGCTCATTTGAAGGTAGAAGAAAAAGAGAAGACTTCCAACCCCCGATGACCGCAATTAGGGAAGATGAATGTAGGTGGGTGACATATGTCCCGCACGCGAGTATTGAAGGGTTAACTAAACAATCCAAGTTTGATGAGGAAATTCTTCCTCCTGAACATAGGCATAGCGTGCTTCTAACTTTTTTTTTTTTTGGGGGGGGGGGGTGAATTGAATTCAGTTATGGCCCTCCTCAGTGCATTGACTTCCAGACGGTGCTTAAAATATCAAATATTATTTTTTTAACCTTTTATATGCCGCACTATGAACCAGGAATAAAAGACACAACTAATTCATCAAATTCACATTAGAATACACCCATAAAGACTATAAAACAAAAAAAGTTCCATAAAAAATTTCTGTCTATGATTTCCCGGATGTTTCATTTTTGACATTTATCGCTATCTTTTCTCATTTTTTTCGTGTCATAAAAACAAAGCGTTGTATGATGAATCTTTTAAATTTTTATGCTGTAATAATGGTTTACTGAACATTTTGATGTGAAATTAGCAAAATTTAAGTAAAACTCATTAAAAAAATTTACATAATTTTTAATTAGAGTAATATTTTATAAGAAATGTAATGCAAAAAGTATAAAGAAACAATAAAAACAATTTTACACTTACACAAACTTGACTAATAATATGAATAATATGAGTAAATGTGATTTTAAAAATGTAAAATACCTTACCAATAAAAAATAAAATATTTTATCCTTTAGAAAGCTCGTGGGATTTTAACCAGTAGCACAAAAAATATAAAACATTCTAAAAAACTAATTCTTTGTAATCCTCTTTAGCAGTTTCTCAGTGTCCATGATATTGTGGAAAGCAGTGTACATGGAGTCTTTTCTTGCATTCAAAACACATGTTTGTAGTTTTTTTGGCACACTACATAACGCCCTTTTGATGATGTAACTACAAGGTCTGACAATAAAGTTCGGTGAATAGTCCTGTAACATTAACGTAGATGAAATATTATCGAAAGTTACCTTACTGTCCTTCGAAATAGTCACCTCACATAATTATGCACCGCTGACATCTGCTATACATGTTCTGGAAACTTTGCAAGAAGTCTTCTTTTAGGATGGAGTTCAAAAGCCTCGTCACGTTTCGTTGGATGTCAGGAATATCGTGAAATCTCTTTCCTTTCAAAGCGAGTTTGAGTTGTGGGAATAGGAAGAAGTCTGGAGGATTGAGATCTGGCGAGTATGGTGGATGTTCAATTTGCAACCCCCCCCCTTTTTGCCAGGAACTGTTTGACGATATTCGCTGTGTGAGGGCGAGCATTGTCGTGAACAAAAAACCATGAACCTTGTGCGTACTGCGGTCGTACCCTGCGTAGACATTCTAATGTACCCTTCAGCATTCATCGTATTTCCCTCAGGTAGAAATTCCTTGTGGATAATGCCTTTAGTATCAAAAAAGGTGATGACCATCGTTTTGATGCGTGATTTTTCTGCTCTGACCTTTTTCCGACGAGGTGATGCAGGAGAACGCCATTCCATGCTTTGCCGTTTCGTTTCAGGGTTGTACCTGAGACACCAGGACTCATCCTCAGTGACAATACAGTTCAAGAAGTTTGGTGTCACATCCGCAGTTTCGACAAAATCCTGTGAAGCCTCTAAACGTGTCTGCTTGTGATCGTCATCCAAGTGATGTGGCACAAGATGACAACACGTTTTTCTCATCCCTAATTTCTGGGAAACGATTTGTCGCACGGAACAAATACACTAAACAAGCACTTTGTGAAACAAGTCTTACACGGAACACAAACGACGCTCAACTGAACAACGGTGGGGGCAGATGGTCAACACCTACCGCTACACAGGTGCACCGTTTTGTTTGGCCAGTGTTGCAAGATCGGCCGTTCTGACTTCATTCACCGAACTTTATTGTCAGAGGTTGTATATAATGTGCATCTGATTTTCTTGAAGACGCCGACTTATGGGCACGGGGTCCAGGTATAACGTGAATTTTAGGTTTCCCTCAAAGCAAATTCAAAGTAATTTCTCTTCTAAAATTCAGATGAGTCATTTCTAATACGGTATTTTTGTGTAAATCAGTGTGTAAGATCCCCCCAGCAGCCACAACCATATTCAGTCCGTTGATAAATAAGTTTCAGTACCATATTTTGCTGCATAATTTTGGTCGATAACTTCCAAGAAGTCGGTCCAACAGGTGTACTCCACCGATTCCTTCATTATATAATTTTATAACGCAAGGTTGGGGAACATCAACTTTATTTTTTTGAGCTCGGACATATGTTTTTGCTCTTCCTAATGGTTCGTGAGTCATAAAATTTGATGCAATAGATACAACAGAACTATCGTTCCAATGGCACATGTAAACTTCTCCATCACATAGGTAATTAAATTCTCCAAGTTGAAATTTCAGCATTTCTTTTGCTATTTTAAGAGGACATTGTCCCGTTCTAGAATCTCGTACTGTGCTGATTGCCTTAAAGCCTTTGTTAGATAAATCTGTCAGCAGACTGTGCGATGTAAAAAAGTTATCAAAAAACATTTTGTGTTTCTCTGGGTTGTCAAAAAAATCCAAGCGGCAAATTTTCCTTTTTCGAACTTTTTCCACCGTAGATAGACATAGCATGAGAAAAACCATTTGCTGAGCAGAGCATCCAAATTTTGAAACCAAAGCGAATTGCTTTTCCACGTATGAACATCTTAGCCGAATGATGTCCATAATACTGAACCATGGATTCATCGATACTCATATTTTCAGGAAAAAATTCAAATTGACGAACATATTTTCCAATCTCTCCATAAAATGGAGAGATTTTTCCTAATTTATCACCTGGTTCCAATTTACTATTATCAACAATATGTAAATACTTTTTAACATCCGAAATTTATTTCTAGGCATTGTATTGCTAACTGTTGGGATCTGGAAATCTTCGTGAGAACTCCAATATGTACGAGTTTTTCCATCAGGTACTGAGCGGTAGCCACTAAATAACAGCAATCCAAGAAACTGCTAAATCTCATTTGCGTCGACGTCCAAAGAGTCTCCTTTTTGTAGAGCATACAGCTTTGTAAGTTCGGCTATATTTTCTAAAGAGACGGCAGAATCAGACGGCAGAATCAGACGTGTGATATCACTGATTTTGTATATCGTTACATGCCAATGTTCCTTTTTTGGAACATTGTATTTTTACGCAATCTGGAGGAACTATTTCTTGTTATCATTTTAATTTCTTTTATTAACTCATTAAACTTGTCCTTTGCAAGTACGATGGGGAAATTTTTGGGTGGATTTCAATTTTTAGGAATTTTATAGAATTTTTTCTCTTACGTACTGTAAAAATTGTAAAAAAAGCCGATCTTTAGAAATTATTCTACGCTGAAATATTCATATTTGAAAAATAAATTTTATGTCGAAAAATCAATTATACCTTCTATACAAACGGTAATTTTTTCAAACTGACAGATATTACAGTTTATTTATTTTTAAATATTAAACATGATGTTCCAAAAAAGGAACATTGGCATGTAAAAGGCTAATTAAATAACAATAGATTTGATGTATAAGTAGTATTCAAAAGTTGTACAGTGAGAAAAATAAATATAATATAAATAAAATGAGAGAAAAAATGTAGCATCGAATTTATGCTATGGATTATATCACAGTTAAAATCTATGTTAAGGCTAAAGACATAATCGAAATCTTCAGTTTCACAGTTTGTACAAGGCTAAAAAAACAACTTTCTTTAAAGTTTTCTACAATTTTCTGATTTTAACTGAACTTGTATTAACGTCTTAATTTATTTCAAGTTATGTTTTTTTTTTTTTTTTTTTTTGGGGGGGGGAGGACGTGACCCCCGACGCCTATGCTCCTGAAAGCCTTTTAGCAATTGTTCATCCGGCACAGTTTCCCCTATATATCTCCTAACAGATAGTGTTATATACCTTCAGTCACTAATATTTTCTTATAAAATTAGAAACACTTTGAGACATAGCAAGCGTACTTTCCCGCAGACATTTAACATGGGGATATATATTTTTGCTGGCCTAGAGTCATTTTGCCGAAATATCTTTTTACATCTCAGCACATCTCTAATGTAAGTTTCAGATAAAACTCAGTAGTAAGATTTTTTTTTACATATCATTATATCAACAGATTTTCGTCCTCATTCATTGTTTTCACGACAACTGAATATCCTGTTCAGTTCAGAATGTGAATAACTGATCGGGAAGAATATCCATATTGTTCCTGAATGAGGCTTATACAAATGGTTATCATTAAAAATCTTGTCACCAGTTGCCCATCACGTTGGAAATGGAATAATTGGTGGACGATTTTTAAAAATGAGGTCAGTATGTTGTAAAACTTCAAGTAAAAAAGACAAAATGAAGGTATTAACCCTGAACTGGTTGAGTATATAATAATTACAAGTTAAAAATAACTTTTTATACCACGTTTTTAATTTTCTGTTGAATCCTATAAACTTGACAATTCTATGCATTAAAAATTTTTTGATGAATTATCCCATCAACTTGAAAGAAAATGATTGGCCTGCATTGTGCACAAAATGCAAGGATGTACCGTGAATCACGCTGTTCTGTACCTCGGAAAAAAATTCTTCGCCAAGGGACAGGCTTACGTCGCATTAAGCCGAGTTAGAACCCTGGAAGGCCTGCGTATCGAAGATTTTGACAGCTCTTAACTTACTGGAAATACCTCTTATTTCGCCAAACCACAATTTTAATATTTTCTTATTTAATTATTTTTCACTTGTATTTATTTTTATTTTTCTCTCCTTTTCTCTCTTAATTGCACAGACCTTCATTTAATTATTCTTTTTCACTTTCTTTTATTTAATTTTAATCACGTTTTAGTCGTTTCCACTATCCACAGACTTTATAAACTACTAACTTTTATATATATTTTTTAAAATTTTTCGCATCAATATTTTTGTAAACAAACTAAATTCACATGTATTCTTTTTTCAAAATCGTCAAACGCCGTTAAGCAAAAGTGCAAGCATTGAATTCGATCGAAGCGCAACCTTGCGGATTTTTCTGCTTAAAGATGGCTAAAAGTATTAAAAGAATACATTGTAATCGTGTTCTGGGCTATTCAAAAGTTTCAAATGTCTAGCTAGTCGGAAAGTTATTTAAAAATCGATTGCAAGATTTGTACTGGACAAACAAACAAACAAGAAAGCGAGTTAATAAAAACGTGTTAAAAAGCTGCAGGAATGTTTGCGTGGCGTCTAATAGACGCTACGTTATCTTATTTAGGTTTCAGTTATTCGGTTTGTAAAAGTAAATATTTATTTTAACAGTATGTTTAAACATAATGGATGTAAATGTACTCATACATAAACATCTTGAAGATACTGACATCTGCTGGGCCATCCATTAATACGCAAAATGCAAACAAAGTATTATTCACGTCTGTGAGACGCCGCGCGACTAGTGCAGGGTTAAAAGAATAATATAAACAAAGACGACGACGTTCACATATAGTTTGCACCGCGTGGAAAAGATATGGAAAGGAAAGTTTTAAATTAAATCGAACAGAAGTAGACTATCTGAGAAAAAATACAATCCATTAAACGAAAATAGTAAAGAAGTGAACTCAAAGATTTTTTTCTATTCAAACGGTGTGATATGAAATGTAAATACATTTCGAGTTTAAAAGTGCCTGCAAAATGCTTTGTCTCGTAGTTTCTAACTCAAAGATACTTAAAAAATATATATAAAAAAAAGACAATTTTTTGTTTGTATTCCGAATACACATCTATCGTCAATTTTTCGAGTATGAATTTATTTACTACATTTTTATTTACCTTTAAAGAGAGAACAGATATTTCCCCCAGTGACAATTTTTGCCCTCTAAAGCACATTTCCTCCACATTTTGTGTCAAGCGAATCATGATTATACTTGCAAATGAAAATAGTAATATTCAATTCGAATAACTTTGAATTTCCTTCTAGAATAAAGTCTGCAGAAATGGAGTATATATGCTTCGAGTTATGCGCATTTGGAAACTTTACATCTTCAAGAGGAGAAAAATTTATGCAAAGTGCCCATGAAATATTATTGATTTGAACTAAATGAGACACCAGATGCATGGCGATTGAATAAAATATACTTTACCGGCTTATAATATTGCTTTTTCCCATAATAAAAATATTTGTTCAAAGTCGTTTGATGTTTTGCTAAGGTAAAAAAAAAAATGATTGAAGGAATGATTGGAATCTAATGATACCATTTTTTACTATCGCATGGACATGAAAGTTTATGCGATAGGCATATCTGAACATCAGCGATACTAGGAGAAATGGTGACAAAGACCAGCTTCCTTAACCTTCCCTTCTACATTTTAAGACTAAAATTTATTTTAATGCCCTCTCCCAGCAACAGTGATATAGATACAGGGTGGTAATAAAAAAACTTTGCCGATATATGGACCTCTAGCGACTGTTACGTTCAACCGATCGAGATGAGATTTCAGATATAGTTATTCAGAGGTATGAGCTCAGAATTCTGAGAAAGACAACCAATTGGCGCTCACGGTTACGGTTATAGGTACATAAACTCGAAATTTTCAAATAGCAACGCCCACTTTTTCCTATCTCAAAATGCTCAGCCCATGCGAAAATCCTAACGAGCGTTGGAACGGTACGTGTATCACAAAAAAATGAACGCGTTATGCATGCACAAAAAACAGCTCTGGGACGGCCAACAAAAGCACGGCCGGGGCGCACGGAGGAAATTTAAATATGACAGAGGCAAGGCAACAATCACTGATGACAACAGAGATCGGACAAAAGAAAACTTTTATTTAGATTACGTATTTTTCACATGGGTGCCACCACAGGCTGTTCGCAGAGCTGTTTTTGTGCGTGCATAACGAGTCCGTTTTTTTTTTTTTGTGATACGCGTACCGTTCCAATTTCTTTAGGGTTTTCGCATGCGCTGAGCAGTTTGAGACAGGAAAAAGAGTGCATTGCCATTCGAAAATTTCGAGTGTCTCTACCTATAACCGTAAACGTGAGCACTACTCGGTTGCCGTTCAGAGTATCCGGAGCTCATACCTCTGAATAACTATATCTGAAATCTCATCTCGATCGGTTGCACGGAACAGCCTCTAGAAGGCATATATCGCAAATATCTTTTATGACCACCCTGTATATGCAGTGTCCTTTTCTGGTAAGAATTACGGAGATTGTCAGCATTGTTTGCATTAGGGTTTCCGAATATCCGGTTTTTCTGTCAGCTCGGTTATCAAAAAGTAATTATAAAACTATCTGTTGGATACCAGAAAAAAAAACTACCGAACTTCATGAATATTGCTTTTAAATTTAAAATACAAAATTTTATTCATTTTTATATTTAAATAATAATAGTTTAAAAAATACCATTGGATTCAGTTATGCTGAAGAAAGCCTAGATCTAATTTTTGAACAGTTATTTCTAGAAATAGAACAGGCTCTCTCCAAATCTCTTGTTTTAAGGCTGTTTTAAGTGCCTTACACAACAATTCAATATTTTGTGTTCTTTTAGTTCTCTTTTAGATGCTAAATCCATGCTTTAAAGTAACGCTATCAGTTTATATTCCTTCATGTTTACATCTGGACGCGTTTGACATGTATGAATTTAGTTCTTCATATAGTTCTTTTTTTATGGTTCACCATGGGACACGAATTCATCGCACAAAATTTCGTCTTCATCTAACATTTGTTTCTAACATTATGCAAATTTATGCAAAGTTTTTAATTTACTTTTGTTTTACTTCACAATGTGTTTTCTTCAATAAATTTCGAAAACTGTTTGCACAAATTAAAAACATATAATATGTCAAAAATCAAATTTCAACGTCTATTGTATACGGGAAATTAAAAAAAAAATTAAGTTCTGGATATCCAGAAAGTACAGGAATGATATCGGATATGGTTAGGAATTAAAATACGACGTATCATGGATACGGATAAAACCGTTTTGGAAACCCTAGTTTGTATAGAAAGTGTGAATTTATTTTAACAAATACAAATATCATTTTTCCAAAATAATGTAATTTGTGGGTAGGTTATTAATACATTATTTTCTCTCCGTTAACGAAGCTTAACGGGGTTTACTTTTCTCTCTGTCAATGTCTACAGGCACCAATTAGCCAATGACGTTTCGCGGAAGGCAAAGTGGTGTTTCCGCTTATCATAAGCTGAGTAACGAAGAAGCAGGGAACTCGAATGTTTGTTTTTCTGTCAATTAGATGTTTGAACTATTAGAAATCCAGATTTTGAAGACATTGATAGTTGTCGACCTCTTTTACGATGCAATGAATGCCAGAAAAGAATTGCTTCCAACCAGCAAAAGCAAAATCTGTTTCGTAGGGACATAACTAACTGGAATTTAGAGCATCGATAAAGATACATTTGACTTTATCATTTTGTGTTAAGTGATGTGAATACCGAGTAAAAGAATGCTACGTAAGAAAGGTGCATTTAAATTAATTTTTGGGTTGGTCGGTGTAAAGGAAATTAACTCTAACTTGTTGTTATATTAATTGCTTCACCTTCTAACAACTGAAATCTTTCCATTATGGGTTCCGGGATACATTTTACTTTTTTTTAATTTATTTTTGAGCTAAAATTTTGAATTTACTTGGGATGGTTAACCATATAATTTGTAAACAAAATCACATCCTTAAAGCTTCTCATATTTTTTTAAAAATTAAATTAATATTTTTTTAAAAGGTGGTAATTTAAAATCGCTATAACTCGAAACATAATGTGTCGAATTTTAATTTTTTTCATTTAATTAAACAGAAATATATAAGTTTTAATTTAGATTCAGCATTATTTTTAAATATTAATTTAAAAAAAATAATATTTACTGTAAAAATTTGAAAAAAAATTATGTAACTTATTTTTTAAAAATCATATTTTCAAAAGCAAATATTTATTCCAAATTTGCTGAATCAAAATTAAAATAAAATAATTCAAAACACATGTTCAAGTTTGAACCATTTATGTTTAACGGTTCTTGACTTATAACAATTTAAAGATGAGAAATGGGGGAAAAACCCCATCATGCAGATAAATGTATTTAAAGGTTTAAACAAAAATTGGCTACTATTAGAATGTGGCAAAACAAAAAATTAATAACTCCTGTTCTAATTAAGATAGAAACATGATTTAAATGTAATTTGAGGTGGAAAAGAACTCAAAATTTGTCAATGCAATAAGAAAAATTCGAAAATTTGAAGAATTTTGTGTCCTGAACTCTCTTAACATTCAAAGAAGTAGGCAGTACATTAAACTTTATTTTACAGTCATATTGTCATCTTTCATCGTTTTAATGTAAGGCTTCCAATAAATAATAATTTTTAAAAGAATTTAAAAGTCACCTTTTTACGGAACTACCAGTGTCTTTTACATGCACTGTAATAACCCAAACTAGGGTAATTAGGCTATGATCGTGAGGCTAGTAATGTCGCGTTGCGACCAACTCTCTTTCAATATACAATTAAGTCAGGGGTTACAACGCTCAGTAAAGACACTTTGATTACATATATACAATTTATTTTCATACATATATATATATACAGCTTCAACAAATAGCATCATGCTAACTTCTCACAGCAATTTAAACACAGAATCAATCAAGAACATATATTAAATTATAATTATAAAATAGTATTTCTACAATTGAACAATGCCGACCCTTGTGGGTTAAGTGGCGAGTATGTATTAAGCGTTGGATGTGAATTAAACATTGTTAAAAATGCTCACCCTTAGGCGGCTGTCACTGTAGTTACGGCTCGTTCCCATCACTTGTATACAAATGGTCTGATTAACGTTCGTACTTCACCGTGCACACAGTTATGTCAACAAAGTGGTATATTACTACAGGCAAAGTTCTGGATATCGTAACACACAGAGTTCGGGCTCTCGTAGGTCGATGATCAAATAGGAATACCTCTGTGATGTAAACTGTCCATTAGCGGATCTGTCGGTAGCGGTCTCCGTCATACGCGAGTTCACCTCGGATGCTCACGTAGTTTTTCGTTGTTTCGATACTCTGATTACTCAGCTCCGACGTCTTTAGTATCCTTCATCAATTGGTAGTTATAGGCGGGTATATACATTCTCGTTTAAGTTGTGGCCAGGCCGCATCAGTCGTCTCTCCATCCTTTCTATTTCGTTTATCACTCAGCTGCACTTCAGCTTGATTTGCGAACCTTCGCTGGCTATTCAATTTTGCGTAAATTTTTTAGAAGTCTCGTAGCCCTTGTAGCAGCTTAGTTTTTTATTTCAGGTTTTATTTTAGTAAGTGGGGCTCTTTTTTAACATGCTTTACCCTGTATATATATTTCTTTCCTTTTTTTCTATTGGTTCGTGTCTTCTTGGCTTCCTATTCGCTCGCCCCGCCTCTTGATTGTGCTGGGGGATGTGCCACCTTGTTCATAGGTTGGTTCATGTTTTATGTTTTGCATTTGAATTATGTTGGACGCCTCTCCTCGTCTGGGAAATTTCTTAACTCCCCATGCACTTGTTTCCTAATCTTTGATCTTCGATTTATAGTTGCTGTCCTCTTTACTTTTTTATGGTTTTATTGCCCTTGTTGTTGCACGCTACCAACGCCCTGCTCACAGGCGCCCCGAATCGTCGGAGTCATAAATTCTGCTCACAATTCAGGCTGTGTGGTCCTACCAATTTAGATTTCCGCATATTCACATCCCGCTTATTACATGCACATATACTGATTTTCTTCCACGCCGTAAAAAGTATTACCCAGCGAGAATTTAAATGGTGTTTGCATCCTTTCTCTCCTCCAAATTGCTCAGAAAGTGGAATTGCTTTATTATTCCAAGATAAATGACTATATGTCGCACTAAAAGTCACTTTCTCGCTTTCTTTTTTCTCCAAACACACCACAGTGACAAGAGTTATTGAGAAAAGTAGTGATAAAAAGACAAAAGTTTCAAAATCTGTAAAGCGGTTTCTTTAAAGCTCACGGAGATAGATCGTTACAAATTTGGGTACAGGCTCAATAAAACAAAAGAAATAAAAAATGAAGCTGAGGGTTGGTTTCCATTACTTTATTCTACTCCAGACAGATTTAGAAACAGAAAATAAATGTCAGATAAAGAAATTTCCAAATACTTTGACAATATAAATGCTTTTTTATTCTCTCATTCGGAGTATTTTATGCTAGCTTACATAAAACATTGAACAATGTTAAGTATCAAATTGAATTTATAAAACTGAAAGGACTCTAAAAGCGTTATAAATTCAGCTTTTAGTACCAAATTTATATATATAGTAGTAAATTAGTGTGATACTCATAATCAAGATAAAAAACAATTTATTGATTTGAAAAAACTAACACTCCATTTTGGAGGAACATATCTTCCAAATTATCGAAGGTGCAGTACCAACAGTGCAAAATTTTAAGATGTTAGGAAGTCTTATGAACTTCATATACATTAAGCCTTCCTTTCAGCCTAAGAAACAAAATATGTTTGTTGAATACACAATTTTGTTACAGTACTCAAATTGTGATAATGATCTTTTTATCAAAGATATACCATTATTTTCAACGGTTGAGGGTCTGTATAAATTCAACCTTCATAGCCGTCTACCGAAACACGGTTCTTTCGGTCAGCAGATAGTTTATGAGGTATTTACGCAATCCCAAATTATCCATAAATTCTGAATTCAATTTCCTTTCCTCAAAATTGTAATTCTAATTTTCATTGTATAACAATACATTTAAATGTATCACAATACATTGTATCGCAATACATTCTCCCTCCTATAGTTTTTGTATCATTTTCTAATCCTTTGGATTCCTTAATTTCGAATGTATCCGTAAGTTTACTTTACTTAGATGCCATGCCATACAACATACATGCGACGAATGAAAGAATAATTGATTTTCGGGAAACAGTAAACGCAATCACTCATTACATTTTCATGAGATAAGGGTGGTCTCAATGGATCTCAAATTGAGATTCAGATTGAAAAGTATTGCTCATTTATTTTCTGTCACCTAAACTTTTTTTAAGTTCTTTTTATACTGATTTAAAGCATAATTTAAAAATCATATAAATTATAATGCATATAACTGAAAAATTATATATTTAAGCATTCTTATGATATAGATATCATTTTTCTAAAAGACAATGTTTTTTCTCCTCGTTATTAGTTTCCTATTTTTTCTTTTTAATTAAGAAATAGTAAAACTGATTATATATTTTTCATTTAAATGATGTTTATAAATTGTTATAATTTTTTTATGAAATATTAAATAACATTTAAGATATAAGATATACACTCAAGAGCCAAAACATTATGACCACCCCTACATTTTGCAATGAATTCGCATGGATGACGTGGAAGGTGGAAGTGGTATTTAACTGCTGCTGGGGAGTCAAAAGAATCATTCTTTCACTTACTTCTGTGCGTGATGGGAAAGGCTGCGGATCTAAGCGACTTTGATAGATAGCAGATTGTAATGGCTCGAAGGCTCGGAACAAGTATTTCCGAAACTGCACGATTCGTGGGTTGTTCGCGACCTACAGTTGTTAGTACTTATGAAAAGTGGATGAATGACGGTGAAACCAGCAGTAGACGACATGGTGTTGGACGTCCACACGCTATCAAAGAAAAAGGTCGTCGGAGACTGTCTCGCATGGTGAAGCAAAACCGGAGCCAGACAGTGGCTCAGCTGACAGCCCAATACAATGCAGGGCCAAGTAGAATAGTATCGCAGCACACTGTTCAGCGGACACTGTTGGATATGGAGCTACGCAGCAAACGGCCCACTCGCGTGCCTTTGCTGACCAAGCGTCATCGCCAACTGAGCCTGCGCTGGGCCCGGGAACATCGCGACTGGCCCATGGATCAGTGGGAGAGAGTTTCCTTGTCAGATGAATCACGGTTTGTCATTCATCACGCCGATGGTCGTATCAGGATACGCCGTCTTCCAGGCGAACTGTTGCTCCTTCAATGTACAGTAGGTCATACACAGGCCGGTGGTGGTGGTATTATGCTTTGAGGGACGTTCTCTTGGGCGTCTCTGGGACCCGTGGTTGTGGTAGAGCAGACCATGAATGCTACAGGGTATCTGAACATCATTGCGGACCAGTTGCACCCTTACATGGCCTCTGTTTTTCCAGCTGGAAATGGAATGTTCCAACAGGACAACGCCCCGTGTCACAAGGCTTAAATTGTGTTGGAGTGGTTCCAGGAACATGATGCTGAATTCCAGTTAATGTCCTGGCCGCCAAACTTACCGGATATCAATCCGATAGAACACATTTGGGATGTCATGGCACGGCAGCTCAGAGTTCAAAGACCACCAATTCGCATTATCTCGGATTTGCGTGACCGTTGCTTAAACATCTGGTACAATCTGTCTCCGGCCATCTACCAAGGACTTGTGGCATCCATGCCAAGGCGGGTTGAAGCTGTGTTGCGCGCCAAAGTTGGGACAACTCGTTATTGACAGGTGGTCATAATGTTTTGGCTCTTGAGTGTAAAAGATTTCATATACAGTACTTGAATTTTCAAACTTTATTCTGTTGACTTTAATGAACAAAGATAATAATACACTTCATTACTTACGTGCTACTTATCTTTAAAAAAAATGAAACATTTTAGAATGAGTCTATATTTATTTTCCAGTAGGAAAACTCCTTTAAAGATACTTTTTTATTTTTTTCTTTCCAATAGCAAGAATTACAGGGCAAGAGATATCAAAAAGACAAAAATACAAGAACAAGATAGAAAAATGACATCAGTTAATCCATAAACTTATGTCTGGCAATCAAATAGCACTCCCATAAAGAAACGAGAGGTAGAGCAGGATAAGAAGCAAGGTGAAGCATGTCCATTTCTTCATGGTTATCACACAGGAGACAGAGGGTCGGGAGCCAAGTTAATTCTGTGGAGGTTCTTGCGAAGGTAATCATGGCCAGAAAAAAGTCGTAGCATTGCAACAGATTTACCTCCAAGCCACTCAGGAATATCCTGGACATGGACATACCGGTTAGTGACCGCTTCTAGCAGCAACAACCTGTGAGAAGGAACACCTGAGGGTCTTTTTGATTATTGCCTTGATGGTATGGTAGGCCAAATCCTGGTGGTTGTAAAATAGAAGCCCCCTTCGTCGCTAGGACGTCAGCAACCTCGTTCCCCTCAATTCCGCAGTGGGTTGGGATCTACTGCAAGACAACTGTTTTATTATGATTCGACAACCGTTCCAGAAGGTTAAAACACAGTCATCAGTATCTTTGGATCGAGAGAAACATGGGGAGTCAATAGCCTGAAAAGATGCCCTTGAATCTGAGAGAATCACCACTCACCTTTAAAGATACTTTGGCATATATTCTGTCTTATATTCCAAAGTTCTTGTTATATAGTGCACTTAAAAAATAAAATAGATTGTGGATACTACGAAATCTACTATGACTATTAATAAGGTGTGTATTTTCCTTAAAAGAGAGCGGTGTATCGATTTTTTTATCCCTCTTATTAACATATTTATGACATTTTTCAAAACAACAAATTGGCATACATTTCCAAGGAAGGTCTGGCAATTTTGAGCCACTGTTAAAACATTCTGCGGCATATTTCTCCTTGACTAAACGTTCATGAAACATAAATAAATACTGAGCATCATATAAATACTTAACATTTCTCTCTTCATACTAATTGTTACGGCAGCAATATGCCATAACAATTAGTGTGATGAACATAGATAAAAGAAAGAGAAATGTTGCGAATAATATCTATTCCAAAATAAAACATTTGAACCATATTTACAGCTTTCGGGGTACCAAAAAATGGTCAAAGTAATACATGAGAGATACATTTGTTCTAAGACTAAATTTGGAAATTCTGTTCATAGATAAAAGAGTGCAATCGAATATATGTTTCAAATCTACCATATTATTGTTCATAGATATTCCTCCATCAAAAATCTATTGAAATTTGTCAATATAAAATCAAAAATTGGAGAATACTGGACATTGCATGTCAAAGAATTATAGAGAAAAATTAAAGATTCAGAATAAACTTTCAGAGGAGCACAAGAAATTACTCCCAAATAAAAAGGAATTAAACTATATAGAAGCATAGTTCCCTGACAAATAAAGATATCCAGTGTCAAAATGCTAATGGATTTTATGGTGTCCATTATAGATAAAAATTTTAATTAGAGAGTGTTAAGTTATAGGAAAAAATATCAGCATTGTGTGTATAAGTCAGATTTAGGATGAATAAACACGCGCTTTTTTTTTACCTTTATCATTACAGCCAAAATGCGGATATAGGCTAATGCGGGATTAAAGGCCGAATGCTAAGAAAGCTACGGCGCAACTAGTAGATATTCAAATTCAATCTCGGACGTCATACTTTTTAGGACAATGTTTTGCTTTGTTTTTTAATTTTTTTTTTTACCACAAGAAGAATTCTTTTCTTTTCCATCTTTCCAAAGAGACAGTCGGATTGCTGTCTTAATATTAACAGATGAGCCATAGGGTCGGATATAATTAACAGATGAGCATTAACAGATAATATTAACATGAGAATTTTGTCGGATTGCTGTCTTAATATTAACAGATGAGTCAGGGAACTAACAGAAAGCCATATCTTTATGTATGAAAAGTATTTTCGTTTTTCGAATTTTGCGATTTGGTAGTTTTCTAATAATCAGCTTTCTAATTATTTAGCATTAACGACGTTTTCTTTTATTGGTATACTGTTGTTGCTGAAGATATTTCTAATCCTATGAGATCTATCCTATAGGCTAGATGTGATCAATGAGACCAAAAATATTTAAAACATCCAAGACCCGGAGGGGACTCTGCGTCAAATCCTCCTTTTCAAGCCTCAAGCAAGAAATAAGATGGTCAAGAGTGGAAATATTGATGTTACATTTTCTATAAATAGGGAAGATCTAATACATTGATCAATGATATAGAGATAAATGAATCAGTTAATAAATGTTTAAATCAATAAAGGGATCATAAATTTATTACATAAGATTTTACGTAGAGTATTATTGGCATATAAATTAAATTAAATGTTTAATCTATAGTAGAATACTTGCTTTAAAAATTCTTTCTTTTCTTAAAAAAAATATGATTTGAAAAAATCGTCCCCTTTTGTAATACTATATTCTTTAATTAAATATCCTCGTTACTCTAGTCATTTCTTTGGAATGATGCATGTCATCAATTAAAAGTGATAGTCATTATAAAATGTCAAAATGTTATCAATTATTAAGTAAGTGTGCAAAATTAATACTTTTGAAAAACGTTTTTGATACAAAAAATTGACATGGGATAATTTTGAAAATATACTGTAGGATAAGGATAATTTTATCAAGCCAATGTATATTTCACTCGAAACTACAATTTTTCACTTTTTTCTATGTGCATTGTAAAATTCCTAGCAATTTCATAATCCTTTTCATAGAGTAATTTTATTAAATTAAATCTGTATACATTTTATTCAAAATTTGTAGACAAACTTGCAATTTCGTTTCATGGTCATCGTTAAATTTCAATTAATTGCATTAAAGTTTTAGCAAAGTAAAATTTCTTTTTCAAACCTATGGAATTTTTGCTTGAATTTGCATGTATATGAACTTACCAATTTCTTCATATGTAATGTTAAAGGAAATAATCAATTCCGATGAGGTGTAATCATTATTTTTTTGTACCGTAAGATGCGGTTACTTTGTGACGGAACTTATATTTTTTCCTGCGCCAGACGAACATTTTTAAAAGGAGCCCAAAACGAACAACTGCAAAACATTGGTACATCCTTTCCTTATGTAGTGATATATTGTGCTAACACGGATCTTTAATAACCATTGAGAAATTAAAGTTAAAGTGTGTCACAAAGTTGCCCCGCCGAGTGGAGCTACTTTGTGGCATCTGTGTTTAAGCGTTAAAATCCAAGAGGAAAAAGTACTTGACACAAAGTTAGACAGTAAAATGCTTATCAAAAGTCTGACACATAATTGTATATACCTATTACAAATTACAGATAGCTTTATCTATATCTTTGACATTAAAGAGATCTCGGGTGCGTAGGGCACCCATTAGCTGTTTGAGAAGATGAGGAAATTCGTCATTCGGCATGTTCTGCTCCTTCGGGTACTTTTTTCCGGATAGTCAATATTTCTTTCTCTCCAGGGGTATTTTAGAGGGCTGAAAAATGGAACAGCGAGCGGCTGGAGGAGGTGGGTCGAATTTATGGATTATTTTGTGACAGTTTCAATATGTCACAAAGTAACCCCGTCACTTTCCGATTTTTAGGTTATGTTCTCATATTGCCCTGAAATATCACTACCCAAAAGTTATATTGCTCCACAATCTAACCAACATAGTGACAATGAAAAATAATTACCTGTGGTAGTTCGTTGTATGAGGTGTTAGCCTTCAGCACACAAAGTTTCCGAAGTTTGAGTCAATAGCTTGACAATAAGTTTGAACAATACATTGTCTAGCGAAGACAAATGTCGAAGAAGCTTCGGACACTGACGGTCAGTGTCCGAAGCTTCTCCGACACCTAGTGGTCAGTGACTGACCACTAGGTGTCTCTATATGTCGGACAAGCTGTTGAAGCTGTTCTTTATCTTCCCGGTATCACAAGCGTAGCACCAGATCCGAAATACGGAAAAATTACTATGTGTCACAAAGTTACCCCTCCAGTCACAAAGTAACCTCACGGAATTGTCTAAGTAAACGGTCTTACGGAACTAAGTAAATCGTTCAATTTATAAAAGTTAGACGGACCACTGAAATTAACAACTTTGACATGAAACTAAATAAAACATTTTAAACAAATAACCACGCATTTTTGCACACACTAATTTGAGAATACTGGTGTTCTTTCTATTATTTCTACCATTTTAAATAAAATGTCAGTATTTTACATCATGATCTTTTTCCCCTTATTATTGCCTCTAAGCCTATTCTGCAAAAAATCTGTTCACAAAGATCAAATAATGAGCAAAGATCATTTGAAACGTATCCTATGAGAAGAATATGAAAAAAAAATATATCTTCAGACACAACCAAAAACTTTCTACTTTGTTTAAAATGTTTTATTTATTTTCATATTAAAGTTGTTAATTTCAGCTTTCCGTCTAACTATCATAGATGGAATGATTTACTTGGTCCTTAATAAATAATAATAATGATTGCACTTCATCGGAATTGATTACTTGCTATAAAATCTAAATTTATAAAAAGAGAAAAATGTTGTATCCTCAATTTATGAAGTCACTGTGAAAATGTAAACCGGAAGGCTTGCATTTTCAATTTTAAAAATTTTGAAATAAAATAAATTTTTAGGATAATGACTGTATACTAGAAATCAGCGTTTCGCATTTTTTAAACATATTTTCAATAAATTTCCGTAGTTATAGCTACTAAATCAATTATTTAACACTAGCAACACAGCGATTTATTTTTCTTACTAAGACGCCTGAGACCCGACATTTTGTCGGTTAAAAATAAAATCAAGAATTTAAAATATTTCATTTCTTTTAATGGTTAAATACTTTAAATTTTACACTATTTCACGCCAATATATAATAAATTAGTATACAGTGGAATCTCGATCGATCGTTTTCCTAATCATCGTTTTCCCAAATGTATCGTTTATTTCACCCAGTCCCAATGACCCTATTGCTTTGTTATGTTCCCGCATCTATCGTTTTTCCGCATTTATTATTCAGTTTAGTCGGTCCCTTGAAAAACGATAGATCGAGATTCCAATGTATATTTAGATATATTTTTATGCACGTATACCGAGCTGTCAACCTGGTATGGTTCATCCGCAAAAATACACTCATGGACAAAAAAATTAGCGCACCAAGATATAATTGCGGGATCGTAACGAAACTTGCAATGAAGGTACATGTCGGGGAGATATGCAAATGATTAGAAATGCTGCGTGATTGCGCATTACGTATAGCCGGTAGAGGGCGTTGAACATCGTACTCTGTGGAGTATAAAACAGGTAACCAAAGCTTGTTTGAGTGTGCTGAATCATTTACAAAGGAAGAGCTGAGATAGACATGCCATTACGCCGTGTTCGAAGACAATATAAGCAGTTGTCGCAGTTTGAGAGGGGGGGAATCGTCGGGATGATAGAAGCTGAGTGGTCAGCTAGGCGAGTAGCTCGTCAATTAGGCCGCTCTGATTGTGTTGTGAGGAGGTGTTGGGACCAGTGGACCCGAGAGATGTCATGTACACGAAGACCAGGCTCAGGACGCCCTCGACAGACCAGTCGTCGAGAAGACCGCCACATCGTAAGAAATGCACGCGTACAGCCAACTGTTTCATCGGCGCCGCCATCCAGGCACAGGTAGCACCTTCACTAGGGGCCTCTGTGTCTTTTCGAACCATACGAAGGCGCCTGGCTGAAGGACAGTTGGTATCGCGGCGCCCATTACGTGTGCTGCCCTTGACGCCCACCCATCGACGCCTCCGTTTGGAGTTTTCCAGCGCAATAGGAAACTGGACTGCAGCGGAATGGAACCAGGTCATCTTTAGCGACGAATCCAGATTCAATCTTCGCAGGGATGACAATCGTGTTCGTGTGTGGAGAGCCCGTGGTGAACGCTTCAATCCTGCCTTTGCTGTACAGCGAAACATCGCTCCCACAGCTGGTGTGATGGTATGGGGTGCCATTGCCTACAATACACGGTCACCCCTAGTATTGTTCCGTGGCACCATGACAGCCCAGCGGTATGTTCATGAAATCCTGCAACCACATGTGTTGCCACTCATGCAACGGCTCCCAGGAGCCATTTTTCAACAAGACAATGCTCGGCCTCATACGGCAAGGGTGTCACAAGACCGTCTCCGTACTGTTACTACCCTTTCTTGGCCTGCCCGATCCCCAGATTTCTCTCCAATCGAGGATATATGGGATCATTTGGGACGACGAGTTGGGCATCCCACGAGTTTGAACGAACTAGAGGCAAGGTTACAGCAAATATGGAACGAAATGTCACAAGACATCATACAGAACTTGTATGACTCAATGCCCGATCGTATCGCATCGTGCATTAGCGCTAGAGGGGGTACAACGGAGTATTAACTCCTCCGTTCTTTTGCCTTTTTCTGTAAAACAAATTTTCCTTTTTCTTTGATGTTCTTATCATTTACTTATATCAAAGTAGTCATTACGTATGTAAAATTTCGTTTCATTTTGACGACTCCTTCTTGGTGCGCTAATTTTTTTGTCCATGAGTGTATATGCATGGTTTGTGTAGTTCTTATTTTTCAACACCAATATTTCCGAAGAGCCAATATTTCTGTTATTTGTAAAAGGGGGAAGAGACGAAAAGTAACTAACGTTTTTCCTGTACTATTTTAAAGATTTCTGCCTTTTTATACTGACGTCAAATTGACGACTTTCAGTCTTAGTAGGTATACAACACATTTTCTCCCCCTCTTTACAGTCAAATATAATTTTGTAAATGTATGTGCATATTTCATGTAAAATTAGAAAAAGTTGTAAAAGATCAGAAGCTTGAGGACATAAATACAGACATAGCACTCAATAAACCGTCCGAAACCATCAAAATGACGGCAGCCGTCTTCCTAGTGTTAAAACACTGTGTCTTACACATGAAGTGAAGCATAAAAGGATCGAAGATTTACTCTCATGTTAGAAAAGGTAACGATTCAAATTATATTTATTTTGAGTCATTTAAATGCTTTTATTTATTTATTTCACGTTTGTTTAGCATCCTATTTCGAAAATTTTTTTAAAAAAAGCATTTTTCAAAGGATTTAGTTGAGTTTGAATCAAAATTTGCATAGGTTTATTTGTAGAGGATCTCCGGAAACCTCCTTAGAAATACCAAAAAAATTAACATTTATTTTTCAACAACTGTTGGATATGTGGAATGAAGTTGGTCAGGCAATAGGTGGAATGTATAACCATTTAATATATACAGATGGTTATCAAAATAATGAAAACAATAAGAAAAATCATGAAAACCTTTATTAATACGGCTCAGGATCACCTTTGTTATATAATACCACCTGATTCACATTGGAATTGAATTATAAAAGTCATAAATAGTTGTTAGGAATATATTATACCATTTTTCAGGAAAAAAATCAGTAAAGTTTCTGTAGAGGTGCTGTGGTGGATATCGATACCTGGCTCTATCCTCTTATACACAGTAGATCACAGTGGTTGGATGACATATAGTCGGGGGATTGTACAGTACGGTGGAACGAAAAAAACTTTTTTTTAAAATTTCAATATGCTCTAGTTTTCAAAAGTTGCCTTTTAACAAAATAAAGACGGAAATTAAATATTATTAAATATTCAATTTCAAAATAATTGCGAAATTTGTCAAAAATTTAATAAAAACCAAAAGTTTTTCCTTCTTGCGCTAACTGAAAACATGCACCAATTACGCTAATATTAAATTTCCGTCTTTATTTTGTTAAAAGGCAACTTTTGAAAACTAGAGCATATTGAAATTTAAAAAAAAAGTTTTTTTCGTTCCACCCTATTGTACAGGGCAAGATAAGCTATTTGACTTCCTTTTCAGGTTCTTCAAACCAATACTTGATACATTTAGCTGCATGTGTAGGGTGATTATCATCCTGGAGAACGCCATCTCTTGCAAGAAACAATGTTTGCATCATAGGATGGACTAGTGAGTTAAAATTTCAACATAGTCCTTCCCATTATATCACCCTTTTAGTGCTACAAAAGGGCCTGGAGAAAACCATGTAATGCCATCCCAAACCCTGATAGATCTACCTTCATGATTGACAGATGATATGAGACAGCCAGAATCTTACGCTCGTGTAGGTGTTATCCAGACATACGCACTTCCTGTTGCAAGGAACAATATGAACAATATACCGAATTCCGTTTTTCGACATATTACTCTACCAGGATTTGCGCTCCTGGAACCATCGGAGGCGATATTTTGTGTTAGCACTTATTACAAGTGGCTTCGGAATAGTACTCTTCCGTAAATGCTTTGTTTGTGAAGTTTCTTTCTGCCTCTAATGGTTGTTACTGGAACATGCAGATGCAGAATGAGCTCTTTGGTCATTTTGGTTGCAGTTGTTTTCTTTCTTCATGTCCTAATTCGCTTCAATACCTCGGCCGTCTCTTTGATTCAGATCTCCTTTTCATCCATTATTCAGTTGGATAAAGGATGTTTTTCCGTGCACTCTGTATGCTAGCATGACTTTCGATATCATAGCTTGTAAAACACCCATTAACCTGGGGGTTGCAGTAACAGATACTCTAATTTAAACGAGCTCCAAAAATTTGCCCTTTTCGCAAGGTCTGCAAGTTTTGATATTTTACGCTGTTCCTCCTAAAAGCACGATGTCCTTAGCTTCATTACTTCTACCTGACATTAGAATAACACCTACACTATATTATATAAAAAATACCGGTGGCCAGACTTGTTTTTTAAGGAATACGAAGCCCATTCATAAACACCACTAAAATTGATAGGTGTTTCCATTATTTTCATAACCACCTGTATATGTATATATATATATATATATATATATATATATATATATATATATATATATATATATATATATATATATATACATACAGAGAGATTTTTGTCGGCAAAAATCAATTATTATTCGCCAAAGTAAAACCAAGAGATGAAAAATTCTAGCTATTGCATGTTAAGTAATTGTAGAGTAATATGAAGGATTTAGAATACTCCTTGTAGGGGAGCACAAGAAAGTACCCTTAATAAAAGGGAATTAAACTACATCGAAGCTTAGTTCAGCTACCAAATGAAGGTATACCATGTCAAAATGTAAAAACCTTTATGAGTATCTTGTGTTAAGAATTTTTAAAACAGAGAGTGTTAAGTTTTACAAAAAATATCAGTACATGGAAATATTAAAGCTTGAAAACGTAAGAAGATGTAAACAATATTTTTCTACCTTCTCTGATGTAAAACGATAGTCACGATATTTGACTCTAACCGAACATGAACAAGCATGAATGAATATATATATATATATATATATATATGTGTGTGTGTGTGTGTGTGTGTGTGTGTGTGTTAGTTATATTTATGATGAGTAACCACGCATTCCTTTACTTTAATTATTACACCCAAAATGCTGAATATACTATTTAGCTAGCATTTGTTTATATTCAGACTCAGACGTCATAAGTTGAAGGTCAGTGTTTGATTTTTTTATGTTTAACTTCATTTTCCGCAAGGAAGATTCTTTTCTTTTTCTTCTTTTTAAAGATACAGGCGAAAAGCTGTCTACGAATTAACAGATAAGCGGGAAAAAAAAGAAAAAAAGTTGCTCCATCCGGTTTTCCTGAAAGTGAGTCGAATGACAAGAGGTGTTGCAGTAACGAAAGGAAACTTTTAGTACGTGTCTGAGCTCAAGAAACTTCGCATTATAAAGTAAGATATTATCAAGCAGAGGTAAGACTTTTGACTGTCATACTAGATAGCGTTATTTATAAAGAATATTTTCGTTTCGCGGATTTTTCTTGGTAGTAATTTTGTATTAATTAGTTTTTCTAATAACCGAGCATTTTCGAAGTTTTATTCTATTGATAATACAATCATCGATAGAGAGCAACAAATCAGTTAATAAATGTTTAAATGAATTTATGTAGCACTTTTTTTTCGATTTATTTTTTCGTAAAGAATCATGAGCCTATGAACAAAAAACATGCTCATTTTACTGTAGAATACTATCTTAACAATTATCTCATTTTTTTGAAAAAATATTTATGATTAAAAAAATCATCCCCTTTTGTAATTACAGTAAGACCTCGACTTACGCGATTAATTCATTCCAGAACATTCCGCATCTGTCGAAATTTACCATCATCGACATCATCACCGTGTTTGTCCTTTAAATTTTAAAAAATTCTTATGGGTTTCGCTTGCATCAGCACGAGACTGATCAGTATGCGTTTGCGTTGGAGATCTTCAATCCAAATTTATTAATAATTTATCAGTTGTTTCTATTATACCACCTCTTTTCTTCGAAATTACCGTCGTATTAAAGTTGAATATTACGACTGCGTATCTACAGGACTTAATGTACTTATACTTTAATTAAATATACTCGTTTTTCTAGTTATTTCTTTGGTATGATTTGTGTCATCAATTAAAAACGACAGCCATTAGAAAAGGACTATACGTCATCAGTTATAAGTAAATGGGCAAGTAAATACTTTTGAAAATAATTTTGATACAACATAAGCTTAATATGGAAAACAATATTGAATATATACTCTATGATCAGGAAAGTTTAATCATACCTATGTATGTTCTGTTCTAGACTAGAGATTTATGCGTTTATCCTTTGTGCATTGTTAAATGCCTATCAATTTCGATACCATTTTGTTTCTTCTATTAAACCTGTAAAGTTTTTGTTCTAGAGATGTACAGAATCTCATGCTCTAGTTTCACGATCATAGTTAAATTCCAATTAATTGCATGAAAGTTTTAGTAAAGAAATTTTTTTCAAATATATCTACTTTTTGCTCTAATTTACGAATATTAAAATTTTTTTATATGCTGTTACATACTTAAGAATTTGGATAAAATTTTGGTATTACATAATAATTTAAAGGAAACAGGAGTGCGTTTTAACCAAAATTTAATACATTTATGCCAAGGTTTTATTTCAACTGTCTCATATCAATGAATTTTAATAACTGCTTTCCAAAGTATTATAATTTTTAAATTAGTGTACTTACCACACCATTTGAAATTCAAAGACTAAAATCTAGTCTCAAAATCATCGCTCAAAACTTGTTTCTTTTCATAAAGATTTCGTAATTCCTTTATTAAAATGATGAACATTTCTCTCAAACTTTAACGTAGATGTGCACGTTCTAGTTTCATAGGCTTCATTAAATACAAACAAAATTTGATGAAGTTTTTAAAAAAATAAATTATCCTTTTTATTTAAATTGTGCACATTTCGCTAAAAAGTCGATCTAGTATCTTGCGCTTTAGTTTTACTTGTCCCGTTACACATCGGCCAATATCGATAAGATATTAGTACTCTATCTGGAGGAGGAATCGCATATACCTGCCCTTTTATGTGTCCCCATAAAAAGAAATCCAATGGGATCAAGTCGGGTGAGCACGGAGGCCACTCAACGAAACCACCATACCCGACGACTTGATTCTCGATTGTCTCCGTTAGGTACTGCTTAACGTTTGATGTCTTAATCAGACGGGCACCGTCATGTTGGAACCATACATTTTTTTAGTTAGTTCAATGGTAGATTCTCAACCAAGTAGATTGTTACATCCTGCAGAAGCTCCAAGTAACGTTGTCCCATTAACGTTACATCGTAAAATACTAGTCCAATGGCCCAGTCAGAAAGAATTCCGCACGAAACGTTTACCGACCACCGTATTTGATGTCAAACTTCGACAGCATATCTCAGATTTTTCATCGACCAGTATGAACGTTCTGTCTATTCCACATTACGTTACGTGAAAAATTTGCCTCATCTGTCCACATTATGTCTGCCAGGAATGTTGGGTGGACCTTTAAGCTATTCATCACAAAGTTACACCACGTCTAATGTCTCTCAGCACCCCTTGGCAGCAATCCCTGCACGGGTGTGGATCGGTATGGATGATCACCTGAATAATTGAGGATTTTCCGAACGTGGCTTTTTTGAGAAGCCACAATTGTCACTAATCAATTTTATGCTGCTCAGAGGATGGGCGAGAGAGTATGCTAGAACATCTTTGGTTGCACTTTGCGTCCAACATTACGAGGTCTACGAACTCGAGGTCGGCTGGTCATGCAGCCCGTCTCCCTTAAACGTTTTACAACTTTTACGATGGTCCACCGTGTAAGATTCAGTCCTGCAGGAAAACGTTCACGATACAGCCTTGCAGCGGCTTTTGCCTTACGCCCACATTCACCATAAATTAACAACATCTCGCAATACTCTATAATTCCAAATTTTTCCATAACCCTCATCTTTAACGTATAACCCAGCAAAAACATTTTATTTTACTACACTAGTCTCTGGTAAACAGGTATGACATTCCATCCTCATTTGCATAATACATGAAATCCGTGTGATTTTCATACCAGACATGGTTGTTTATTTTTTTCATAGTCCAGAATTTTTTCATAGTTTGTAGAGACATTCAGTGAAACTCGCAACTGGTGGGGACAGAACTATGGTCCTCATGTATGCGAATCGCTTGCGTTCCCCTTGCGCACCAACACAGGCTGGTAATTAGTCAGTGACGTGGTCTTTTCAAGATTCGCTCGCGTTTCACGACGCCATAGTCTTGAAAATCGTGACCAAAGAAATGCTCATTTTTTACATTCTGTTTTGTGTATTAATATGCGCAAAGTGTCTTTTCTAAATCGATGATGCTGACAATCTTTGTAATTGACTTTTTCCCCGTACCACGTACTGGTTTAGAAATAAAAACGTTAATTCCAAAATTTGCCAATAGATGGCGTTTAAGTTGTCTTATTGAGTACCGCATAGCCTTTTTACTATACCTAGATACCAACTTTATGGCCTAAGCTGTCACCATTTAGAAGTTAAGGGGGGGGGGGTTGTAACGGAATAGGTGGAAACCTGTATTTTATTGTATGAGATTCTGTAATATTTGAAGTTTAACCTGTTATCTTTCAAAATCAAACTGTTTATTTTTTTATTATTTATGCTTATTATATTATTTTGTTTCATAAATCGAAAAAAGAATAGAAAATTATAATTAGATGACTTTTGCAATCTGAGGTAAAATTTGATTTTGGGTTGTGTGGGAAAATGTTGTTATACAGAAGGTCGTTCACTCTTTATGGAAACGATTTTGATGGTTACGTTTTATGTATAATTGCCATATTTTTTGCGGTGATTTGATTTTATCTTATAGCCAAGGTTCTTGACAATAGCTCTAGCTCGAATTTTCCATGAAAGTAAACCTTTTCTTAGTACTGTCATGTCAATTTTACCCTATTCCTCTTGGACCGTTTTCCAAAGTCCGTTCACTTTTCTTGGATGCCGTTTTCCTAAGGCTCTTTTTAATAAACCTAAAGCGCAAAAGTCCATTGGAGAAGCATCAGGTGAATTTACAGGTATTTCATTAAATGGGATACACTTTATTTCTTTTTTTGATTCTTTCTTTGCTAAATAAGCGGCAGTTGATTTAGACGTGTGACTAGAGGCTTTGTCCATATTAAGCTCAAATTTATCAATGTCTTTTGCAAAGAAGACTGGAATTTCTTCTTCAAAAATTAGTTCCAAAATATTCTATTGATAGTAAAGGGAATTAATTTTGGCTTTACTTCAGACTTTTTTGGTTTTTAATTTGATGTTGTAACAAAGTCCTGCCATTATTGTAATGAATCTCTTTGGGAACTTTTCTGTACACTGACGAAGCCATTTCGAACGAACATTCCCGTCGGTTGAGCAATAGAAAATTTATCTTTTTTATTACAGTTACTTAAATACACCCATGCCTCATTCAGTGTTACTACAAATTTCTATTTTTTAGCAGCTAGGTGTTTTTCATATAATTTTCTACAATTGGTTTTTCTATCATCAATATGCTTTGGCAAAAGCAGATGAAATTTAGGTTTAAACTTTTTTTTAACTTCAAAACTTTATGAATGATTTTACTTACAGTGCCAGTAGACATTCGTAGTTTCGATGCAATGGTTCTTTGAGTCGGTGGATTCTCTTTTAGGATCAGAGATTTCACTTCCTTGATATTTACATGCGTTCGAAAGTATTAGGATAAACTTTCGCGGTCATGTTTTCATTTTTACTTTCACTTAGACATATTGTTTTTCATTCAAATTTAATATATTATAAATCCTTTTTTTAAATGCCCCCAACCCCGATTTTTACACCTCTTTGTAATTTATTGATACGAATGTTTCTCTTTGAAAATCGCAGTTACGTAGACTTCAAGCCCTTTATCAATTTCAGGAGCCATTTTCAAAATAAATCTTTTATTTTACATTCCAATCAAAACGAAATTTTATTAGAAGATTAATCTGAAGTTGCCAAATTTTTATCTCGAAATGCAAACTCCAAAAATAAATATAAAATCGTTTCCATAAAGTGCGAACGACCTTCTGTATTCTAAGTTTCTCTCTTAACTCAAGTATTAATTTTACATCTTAGAAATTTTTACTGACATTTTTTCCGCTGAAAGAAATATAAATTAAAATATTTTTAAAAAATTGCGTGTAATCATACATCTTATAGTAAATGAGTGATCAAATACAAAATTTTCTGAACTAAAACATGATACTTAAAATTAAGACATTTAAGTGTTTAATGCATATTAATGTGAATATACTTATATACATCATGGGCTATTTTTTATCGTAAGAAGTTATTAATGCGCTGTAGTAAGCGTTGTTTAACAATATGAAATGAAATGTACATTCAGAGAAAATGTTTGATGTGTGTGAATCGCTAAATTTTTCAAAGCTAAGGAACTTTCTGTTATCCAAATAGGTGATATATATATATATATATATATATATATATATATATATATATATATATATATATATATATATTATGTGGGTTCATAAACCTCCTAAAGAGTTTTTAAAAATCAATACTTCCCATTCCAATATTTTTCTCAAATACTAAACTTTAAAATGTAAGTTATCAATAGTAAGGAGAGAAATAAAAAAGAAAATACACTGAATAAGGGGTGGGGCGGATATTATTATTGAATGAAAGGCTATACATATGAAGATAATTATCGGCTGCACAGTTTAGTTAAGTCAATTAAGTATGAAGGAATATTCAGTGTTTAATAATCAGAATTTTTTCAATATTTACAGGAATTCTTATCAAATAAGATAAATCACTTTAACTCTAACTGATGGCCATACTTCAAAGGCAATGTATTCCTTAAAAGATAAAGAGTGGGACAATTTTTATAAATACTTACATTAATTTATAGTCATTGCCGAAGAAATTTAAAATATTTTACAAAGGTTTTTAAAATGATCTGGGCCGAATATTTCTGTTGATATTGAAGTTTCATAAATATGATTAGTTAAAGCCTAATTTTTTTATTGTCAAAATCATACATTTTCTCTCGATTTCAAGATTACATTATTTTGCAGGTCTGAATATAATTTATGGCCATGAAATTATTCCTACCAATTATCGGCTTACTGTGTGTTTCTAGCAATGCTGTCGGAGAACGGATACATTTAAGAGATGAACTCTCCTACGATGACCTTAAAAAAACCAACTCTTCTTGTTATCCAAAGGATACTTGCATGACAGAGAGAAATGCTGATTCTCCAGGCATCTCGCCAGAATACTCGTGCAGTTGCAACATACAGTGTTGGAAGTTTGGTACATGTTGCATCGACGCACCTTACAGGAGTAATGCTCCACCAATATATGAATGTAGGATTACTCAATTTAGCCCAGTTTCTGGATTTTACATGTTGCACAAATGTTCTGATGACACTAAAATTGATTCCATTTGGAAAAGCAAGTGTGATAAGGAATGGAATGGGGAAGATGACATTTTAATGCTTTCTCCAGTGACTAGCCTAGACACATCTACGACGTATAAGAATTACTACTGCTTTAGATGTCATGAAACAACTGATAAATTCTTATCATGGAATCTCCATTTGAAAGGCAACTATGAGAATTTTGAACAGAGACCTGATCACAGTGATAGTGACTACCGCGTGACCTACAATCAAGCTAACAAGACATGGGTAGCTACCACAGCTGATAAACATTTTTCTATTCCTGTACAGCTCAGTTTTCAAATCCCATATGCAATATATACCGATTATAATGAATCAGAGCCGATTTGGTGTGACCCATATATGATATCAAGTTGTCCCGAAACTTGGACTGATAAATACGTGCTTGATAAATGCCTGGCCTATACGTCTATAGTATACCAGAGTTTTGAGGCATATAAGAACCCTCACTGTGCTTTTTGCAATAATGAGTCCCTTGTTGACATTTTTTGTGATAAAACGATAATCACTGGTGTAGCATTTAGCGACACATTTTCTTTTCAGCACTTGTTAGACATTAATCGTCCCGGCGGAGATAAACTAGGAGAATCAGAAAAGTGTGGGAAAGATCAGTTGTGGGATCCATACGGTAAGAAATGCAGAAAATTGACTTGTGCGTTGCCAGGATATGTAATGAAAAACGGCCGATGCAGTCCGCCGTAATCTTGAGGCTTGCTCACCAAGTAGACCGTAAATCAATGTAGTAACTTCATCTCGATTCTCAGAAATAAAATAACAGTTCCCTGTTCAAATTTTCTGTATTTTTGAAAAAAATAATCAACGAATGGATAAAAAAGGTCTTCACTGTTCCATTCCCTTTTAAACTTGTTTCGAAAGTTCAGATAGTAGTTGTTGGTATGTTCTACTTTTAAACCGCTGTTATGAAAATGAACTGTAAGGACTTTGCCTTAAATAAAAGACTGCCGGCCTTTTTGTATTTAATGCTTTAATTGCATTTCTTCGCTAAATACAGACTACTTACAATATATATAAAATATTTAAATTCGTGGGATCACGGCTTCGACGAAAAATGTCAGACTTTAGTTGTCGCTGCGCTCATTAAAGTATATCTAGGCCCGACATTATCTCCTTGTCTCCAGTTCCAACGTCACTCTGAATTACTTAATCCCCGAATCACTGACGTTCGCTGAACGTTCTCGAAAGGTCTGCAAAACGCCTCCTTTCTTTATGCAGTTATTGTTCCCAGACGACTAGACGCTCCGGTTGGAAAATTCCCTTTTGTTGTTCACGAACTGTTCCGCAAGCTGTCCGTAGAACTTCTGGTGTTGCTAAGACTGTCTGTCTCCAGCCGTCTAAATCAATTATGTGCACAAACTGCACGTTGGTTGGTATTCCCGGAATTTCAACTCACAAAAGATTCGCTATTGTACGGGACTCGTTACAGAACACAATTGAAAGCAACGACAGACACTTGGTATTATTTTACATATATTACAGATTTTCTAGAAATGTTCTCTATTTCTTACATATAAAGCATTGTGTGTGCGTAATAAAAATACTCCAAATAAAATAAAGGATAAGTCTAACACATATTAATTTGGTCATGGTGTTACAGTATGAAACTAAGCTGGCCCAAAGTGGCAACATAGTACGTTGCATTGTAAGAAAGATAAATTTATTACTGTAAATTATATTAATATATTAACTGTAGCAATACCACCGATTCTTTGTCTCAGGTAACATCTATGTCAAGCATTTTAGTTAAGTTAGAGATTAACGATATGCATTCCTGTTAACTGACTAAGGGCCTGTTCACATAGGAGTCCGTTGAGTAGCGTTAAAGAAAAGATGACGTTGAGAGGAAAATAAACCAATCATAGGCCTCCAAACGATTAGCAATGAAATTTTTAACGCCTATGATTGGTTTACTTTCGTCTCAACGTCATCTTTTCCTTAACGCTACGCAATGGACGCCTATGTGAACAGGCCATAATTCCTCAACCCACGTGCTAAAAGGTAATAGGTACATAGCTCAGCATATTTGATGAAATTGAACGACTTATTAAGACAACTAAGAAGAATTTAGACCACTTAGGTAAGGAGCAGAAACTAGATATTTATTTATAATGAAACAGAAACTAACAATTACAAAATGGTAAAAAAAACTTTGAATACTTAGGCCTAATCGGTACTGCAATACCTCGCTCGCCACTCACCCACCAACACCACGCCGGACCCTCCAGCAGGTCACCTACAGCCTTCAAGAACAGTCGCAATCTGCTCACTGGTTGTCGAGGAGATAGCCTTGTTCGCCTCGGACTGCGCCAAGATATCCAAAATGCACCTTGCGCATGTGCAGGAAGATCCACGGCTACAAGTTTCGGCATAGATCGCCTTTAGTGGCAATAATTCTCTCTAGACATTATGCATGTATTTTACAGTAATTTGTGAGAGTTATAAAGACATGAATTGTGACAGACACATACTATATGAATGCCTTTATAACACATGGAATTGTTGAAAATATGACAATTATGGGCTCATGTTAGAGGCAACTGGTGGGACTCAACCAATGAACACGACAGTTTCACAATCCGAAAAGTGAAATTTAAAAAAATCCTTTTTAGCGGAACGAGAAATTCTGTCATTGTTCTAAGTTATATGAATGAATTACAATAAACTATGCCAACACAATTAAGACAAAACAAATGGAGCTGAAAATGTACGGCGATCTATTATTCCTATTTGAAGGGGGGGGGGAAAGACTGAATTTTTAACATGCAACGAAAAGATAAAAATAATACCTTATCAATTACACATAGCAAAGAGATTTTTCCAGGCTTATATTAGAAACTTGTGATGTTTGTAACAACCTATATGAAACATGCTAATGGGACAACAAAGATGTTAAATGTCGTCGCAGAGCGTATTCTCCTGATATTTCTCCCGGAAACAGCAGTTATGTAGCCTTCGAACTATCTATCAATTTTAGACGCCATTTTCAAAATAAATCTTTTATTTTATATTCCAATCAAAACAAAACAGTAACAGATGATTTTTCTGAAATTATAAAATTTTTATCTCAAAATGCAAACAGCAAAATTGAATTACAAAATCGTTTCCATAAAGTGTGTATATATATATATATATATATATATATACACTTAATAATATATATATATACACTCAAGAGCCAAAACATTATGACCACCTGTCAATAACGAGTTGGCCCACCTATGGCGCGCAACACAGCTTCAACCCGCCTTGGCATGGATGCCACAAGTCCTTGGTAGATGGCCGGAGACAGATTGTACCAGATGTTTAAGCAACGGTCACGCAAATCCGAGATATTGCGAATTGGTGGTCTTTGAACTCTGAGCTGCCGTCCCATGACATCCCAAATGTGTTCTATCGGTTTGAGATCCGGTGAGTTAGGCGGCCAGGACATTAACTGGAATTCAGCATCATGTTCCTGGAACCACTCCAACACAATTTTAGCCTTGTGACACGGAGCGTTGTCCTGTTGGAACATTCCATTTCCAGCTGGAAAAACAGAGGCCATGTAAGGGTGCAACTGGTCCGCAATGATGTTCAGATACCCTGTAGCATTCATGGTCAGCTCTACCACAACCACGGGTCCCAGAGACGTCCAAGAGAACGTCCCCCAAAGCATAATACCGCCACCACCGGCCTGTGTATGACCTACTGTACATTGAGGGAGCAACAGTTCTCCTGGAAGACGGCGTATCCTGACACGGCCATCAGCGTGATGAATGACAAACCGTGATTCATCTGACCAGGCAACTCTCTACCACTGATCCATGGACCAGTCGCGATGTTTCCGGTCCCAGCGCAGGGGCAGTTGGAGATGACGCTTGGTCAGCAAAGGCACACGAGTGGGACGTTTGCTGCGTAGCCCCATATCCAACAGTGTCCGCTGAACAGTGTGCTGCGATACTATTCTACTTGGCCCTGCATTGTATTGGGTTGTCAGCTGAGCCGCTGTCTGGCTCCGGTTTTGCTTCACCATGCGAGACAGTCTCCGACGACCTTTTTCTTTGATAGCGTGTGGACGTCCAACACCATGTCGTCTACTGCAGGTTTCACCGTCATTCATCCACTTTGCATAAGTGCTAACAACTGTAGGTCGCGAACAACCCACGAGTCGTGCAGTTTCGGAAATACTTGTTCCGAGCCTTCGAGCCATTACAATCTGCCCTCTATCAAAGTCGCTTAGATCCGTAGCCTTTCCCATCACACACAGAAGTAAGTGAAAGAATGATTCTTCAGACTCTCCAGCAGCAGTTAAATACCACTTCCATCTGATCACGTGCCTTCCACGTCATGCAGGCGAATTCATTGCAAAATGTAGGGGTGGCCATAATGTTTTGGCTCTTGAGTGTATATATATATATATATATATATAAACTTTACTTAAATTTATAAACCAACCCAAAAAACTTTTTTATTTAAAAAGACAATTATAATATAAAATTAAAAAGCAGAAAAATAGGATTATCAACTTTTTAATATATAACTATCAAGAAATACCAATTTTTTTAAACATAACTTTAATTCTGCCATAATTTGGAAGGTTGCATCAGGAAAATATTACCATCCTCATTGTCGAACCGGTCCTTATTTAGTACTACAGCCTTAAAAATTATATAAAAATATAATTAAAAATTTATGTACTTAAAAATTTGTTTTGAAGGCGGTATCGTTCTTTTAAACGAAAATGTTCTATTCTCTCTGTTAAGATGATACTGTTTTATTTTAAACAAAAAATACTTAAACGTGCAAAATACTATTTCCTTTTAACTTATGTGTACAAATACTTATACGTTTGATAAAAATTTCAAATAATATTTACGATTTCACAACTAAAATAATCTCATATGCAGTATTTGAGTTTTAAAGTTTTTCCTCTTGAGGACATTTCTCAATAAAGTTTAATCATACACCAGTCATAGCCATGTCTTACGTAATACTTCTATTTAGGAAAATTAGGATTTTAGATTAAGGATTATAGAATGCACCTTACTTTTTTATCGGATATATAATCTAGTTTAAAGATACATTGGCATATAATATGTCAATGCACTTTGAAACTTCAAGAGAGTGTTACAAGAGAGCATATTAAGAAATCGAGCATGCATATTAAGAATGTGTGTGTTTCCTTTATAAGATGCTGATATATCCCTTGTTTACGTTCCTTAATAATATGTTTATAACGTTATTCAAAGAAGAACATCTCATATGTTTCCAACATATGCCCTGTACATATGAAACATTGTTAAATCATTCTATGGTATACTTCTTCTTGACCCAACCTTCATAAAAAGTGACCTATTCTCTTTTCTTGCTAGGCAAAAATGTATTATCATGATAAAGATGGATAAAAAGAGATATTTATATTTGATGTTAGACAAAATGTGGCTATTTGGTTCTTAGACAAAAGTGTCTAATCATGAGCAAGGTTTTTAAATCTATCATCATATTTTTTTTAGATTTTCGCCCAGGAAAAAATCAAGGAGCATTGGCCAATATAAAAGCCAATTATTATAAAATACTGGCCTTTGCATATCTTGAAAGTATACAGTGATATTAAATATTTAGAATACTTTTGATAGGGAGCTAAAGACAGTGAGTACTGTAATGATAACAAAAAAGGAGTGAGTGGTAAATAATAGTAAACACACACACACACACAGATATATATATTTAAGATGGTGACATATCCCTTAATAAAAGTAATTATAATATGTGAAAGTATTGTACAGCCTAACCTACCAATAAAGATATACCGGGTCAATATATACTTTTTTTATGGGTGTCATTCATAGTGAAAATAGATTCAAAGAGATAGTGCTATATTTTAGGAAAAATATCACTACATCGAAATAATAAAGCTTGAAAACGTAAAAAAAAATGGGAACAATATTTTTCTTCCTCCTCAAATATAAAACAAATGATATGATATTTGACTCCAACGGAACTTGAAAACACAGGAATAAGATCATATCAGTGTCTCATGAAGTATCATTTCAATATCGCTTGGAGATATTCGAGATATATTTTCTCTTTTCTACTTTAAAAACCTTGTTGATGTAAATTCTAGAATAAATACACACAGACACACTCAGATGATTTATATATATAAATAAATGAAACAAATTTCAATCCTTTTCATTATCACTAACACGCTTTTTCCAAATTATTTTATCTTATTGCAACAGAGCACCGTCCCCCATCCTGATTGTGACCTAAATCCAACCAATGTAAATCTATTTTTCCCCTTAAATGACACGTGCGGATGGAGAGTCTTATATAAGCATTATATAACGGACATGGCACGGTCATCTTCCGATATGACGTGCTAAAGTCATGTGTCCACTTCTGGCCAATTAAAAGGTCAGTGCGCCTCTACCTGGGAGTCTGGCGTCCTTTTCTGTGGGGCTTTGGAGTGTTTGCCACGGTGTTGTCAAGATAACACCGTGACGTCATGTAACTTTTAACGCGCGGCGTCCCCTTTGTCTTGGGATGATCCAACAAGTTCTGGACTTATAATTGTATGATTGTATTGTGAAAGCTTCCAACACGCCCAAATGTCTTCATCAGAGTTGTATGCAGTGTTTTCCGACACCGTGAAGTTTCCAAATAAAAATCATATTGAAAATGTGGCTGACTCCTCGTCGTTCTGGATGTGAATTAAAAGTGCCTGCCTGCACTCGACGACCACTTCTATTGCCTAGTGCTCCGTCACGACTAACACCCGAAAATATAACGAGTTCACCCTGCCTGAAGTGCATCGCCACCGAAATCATAACATAATTTAAAGTCGGCGTAGGATGGTTTCCTGCGCCGTGAAGATTCCCAAATGGATTTCCCAGAGTGTACTCGAGAACGATAGAAAATTCTTCGGCTAAACGATTCTGTATGTTCTAATTCGATGGTGTGACGATGAGTTCGAACTGGAAAAGAAAGAGAAAAAAACATTGTGATTTCTACAATGAAACCAGAATTCCTCCCACACGACACCGGATAACTCATCATATTGTTATGATTATGTTCATCTCTAATATTGTTATGATTCATAACAATATTAGAGACTGCTGTGTGCGAAATCGGACCGCGATGAAATTGAAAATAGAAAATTTTCCTATTCCGGAAATCCTTAAAAATACTCTGCTGGACATGATATACGAAATATTGCATGTAGTTTTCGACTGGACATTCACTAATGAAGACAAGACTGCATTTTATTTCATTTTTCATGAATAACTTTCATATAGCCTCTTGGACTATTCCTGGGGAAATTGACTCTCCGCAATCGGTATACAATGTTCTAGAACTATTTCGGGACATGAAACCAAAACATTAGAGAGACTCTTGAACATCATAGAGATTTGGAGGAATCGTGCCAAGGACTTTTAAACGATTAAACTTTATATATATAGTAGCCGTTGTCTCTGTATAACACTTCCGGGCTGTACTCAGATTTCAATTGAAGCCCTCAGTAAGCAAGCGGCCGGTTAGGCTTAATTTCAATTTCAGATGTGTATCAGAATTTTTTCTTACCTAAAAACTAATATCTTCTCCATTAAATCACGTTCATCCTATTTTTCTATAAAACATTCAGAACTAAAACAAATTGGATGGTTTTAGCTGTATATTTAACAGTTTTTAAAAATCTGTTTACTTTTGCGATAAATTCTGAAAGTAAACAAACTTGAATGTGAATGAATCAAGTAGCTCAAGTATTCATATCGCGTAATGAACTGTAAAAAACTGGATGGCAGTCTACTACTCCAATCGCATGAAAAACTAAATAAATAAAAAATAATGAAAGGGTTTGCTTTTACAAGGTGTGGATTGAATGCAATATTGTTAGATAATTCGGGATATTTTTTAACTTTCATATACTTTTTCCATTATGACGTCATTATTAGTATTATGACGTCAAAATGATGGGTTACCTTCTAATGTAAATAAGAAAAAATATTTTGACAAAAAAAAATGCTGAATATTTCATTTTCTAATTAATTTGAATAGTGATTTTAGAAAAAGTGATGATAATAAAATAAAAATAAAAAAGTAAGTAAAGTCCTAAAGGTAAGTTAATGTTTGTGAAGTATTTTTAAAAGTGAAATGTTTATAATTGAGTTATATTTTGATAAAAAAATATTAAAAGTGTATTTTAGTGCATTGGATAACATTTTATTGATATTGTGTTTTTAAAATAAGGTATGGAAAATATGATATTATTTTTTTCATTTATATTTAGTGTGAAGGTTTATGATATGTTTTAAATTTGGTAGTAGTAGAATAGTGTTAGTAAAGTTGAATAAATACCAGTAAATTAACATAATCCATCAAGTAAATATTGAATTAAGTTTTGAACAAAGTATCAGTAATTTTAATATGTTTTCTTAAATATAATTCATAAAATAATGGATAAAGAGATATATTAAGAATAATAAAAAAATAAGAAAATTCCGCCATTTCTTTTATGCAAATAAGAAAATTGAATTTTTGAGTATATAACTGTATATTGATTAATTGATTATGATTCTAAAAATTTAAAATCTAATTTACTATTTTTGAGATATCTTGATAACTTCATTTGTGTGATTTTTAATAATTTTAATATACTAGTGATAATGTGTGTTTTCAAAAATAGGTGAATAAAATATAAAAAGTTAGATTAATTATATTTTAATGAGTTAGGATGTGATTTTACTATATGCAAATATGAAAAATAATACTTAGTGTCAGTTCCCGTTTATTGGTAATTTAGTGTTTACATTATTATTCTGAATTTCTGTAGTACATTTTTCGCAAAGCCTGAAACTTTGTTTATCAAAAGATGTTGAGAGTTATTTACGAAACAGAGACTGAGCAACTTTTATTAGCAACTCAGGTAATAATTCTGACAGGATTTATAAAGTCTCTCAAGTACCACAAATCATTTAGTGTCTATTTAAGTACATATGTAAGTGTTTTTGAGTGACCCTTAAACACTTCTCTTTCGGCCGTTGATAATCCTGGCGTATTCTTAACGGGGTCTGTGAAAATAACTTTCCCTTTTTGACAAATGAAGTTTTCATTGATAGCATCGCCTTGTAATTTGCTTTTCGTTTATACATCTGAGAAGAACCTTTCAATATCGTCAAGAATACGTAACCGTTGCGTAGATATTCTTGTCACTCCCTTTGAAGCATCTATCTCCTTAATCTTGTCGTTGTTCTTGAGGATAGTGCAAATCGTTGATGTAGACCGACTGTCTGTGCGTGCTAGATCAGCCACGTTCACATCTCGACTTCAAGTTTCATTTCTACGGGTTTTTTTCTCTTACAGCTTCCTTCTTGTGGTTTATTCTTCGGGGACATTTTTGCTAGGGTTATCTAAGTTTACACAAAAAAATCCTAAACAATGTCTAAACAATAGTTTGGAAAATATGTAATCACAAACAGGACTAACATGCTAGGGCGACGAATCCTAAACACAGACTGACGTGAAGAGGTGACATCCTTCCACGTCACTCGTTATGCGAAATGTTGCTCGTTAAGCGACCCATTTTTTAACGACTTATTTTGCTCGTTATGCGAAATACTCGGTATGCGAGGTACTCGTTGAGCGAGGTTCCACTGTATATATATATATATATATATATATATATATACCGGGTGGTCATAAAGAAACTTTGCCGATATATGGACCTCTAGCACATGTTCCGTTCAACCGACCGAGATGAGATTTCAGATATAGTTATTCAGAGGTAAGAGCTCGGGTTTCTGTGCACGGCAACCAAGTGGCTTTCACGGTTACGGTTATAGGTACAGAAACACGAAATTTTCAAATAGCAACACCCATTTTTTCCCATCGCAAAATGCTCAGCGCATGCGAAAACCCTAAATAGCATTAGAACGATACGTGTATCACAAAAAAAACGGGCGCGTTATGCACGCACAAAAAACAGCTCTGCGAACGGCCTACAAAAACGATATATGGACCTCTAGCGGCCATTCCATTCAACCGATCAAGATGAGATTGCAGGTATAGTTATTCAGATGTATGAGCACGGGTTTCTGAGAGTGGCAACAATGACGCTCACGGTTACGGTTATAGGTATAAAAACACGAAATTTTCAAATCACAACGACCACTTTTTCCCACCCCAAATAGTTTAGCGCATGCGAAAACCCTAAAAACGTTGGAACGGTATGTGTATCACATAAAACGGACGCGTTATGCTCGCACAAAAAACAGGTCTGCGAATGGCTAACAAAAACTCGATCAAAATTTTATCGATTTTCTACGCTGAATATCTGGCGAACGGCGTTCTGTATTTGGTTTCTAGCGTCTGACATATGCAAATTTCCTCCGTGTGCCCCGATCGTGTCTTTGTTGGCCGTTCGCACAACTATTTTTTGTGCGTGCATAACGCGTCCGTTTTTTGGGATACGCGTACCGTTCCAACGCTTTTTAGCGTTTTCGCATGCGCTGAGCATTTTACGACGGGATAAAGTGGTCGTTGCCATTTGAAAATTTCGAGTTTCTATACCTATAACCTTAACCGTGAGCGTCACTGTGTTGACGTTCTCAGAAACCCGAGCTCATACATCTGAATAACTATATCTGAAATCTCATCTCGATCGGTTGAACGGAACGGCCGCTAGAGGTCCATATATCGGCAAAGTTTCTTTATGACCACCCGGTATATATATATATATATATATATATATATATATATATATATATATATATGTGTGTGTGTGTGTGTGTGTGTGTTTGTTTGTTTGTTTGTTTGTTTGTTTTACTATGCGTAACCACGCACTCCTTTATTGTTATCATTACAGCCAAAGTAATTCAATTACTATGTACCTACTATATATTTAAATGCTATCTCGGACGCCATACTTTGAAGGTCATTGCATTATTTATTAGACTTTATTTTCCTCAAGGAAAATTTCTTTCCTTCTTTTCTAAGATACAAGATGAATTGCTGTGTTACTATCAAGAGATAAAAAGAGGTAAGCTAAAAAAAAAGAAAAGTTACTCTCTCGGGTTTTCCTGACACTGAGTAGAATGGGAAGAGGTGTTGCAGATATGAAAAGAAACTTGTAGTACTTGTCTAAGTTGTAGAAACATAATGCCATGCATTTTAAATATCATTCTCTCTATATTGCATTTTAACCTAAGATATTATCGAGCAGAGGTAAGATATATATTTCTACGACTATTTAGTTTTGTTTATGAAATATACTTTCGTTTCTTGCATTTTGTGAGTAGGTAGATTTGTAATAATTAAGCATTAGTGAAGTTTTCTTCTGTTGATTAAAGGATCTATGATAAAGAAAATTGAATTAGTTTAAAACTATTTAAATAAAAAAAGGATCATAAATTTATTAGGTTTCTTTTTACGTAAAGAATCATGGGCATATGAACTCAATTAAGTATTTAATTTGTTGAATAATGCTTGCTTCAGCAAGTCTCGCCGTTCTTGAAAAATAAGGATTTTGATTTTAAAAAACACCTCTATTTTGTAATTCTCCAAAATTTAATAAAAAATAATCATTGCTAAAATCATTTCTTTGGTATAATTCCTGTCAACAGTTTAAAAATGGCCATCATTAAAATAGAGCAAAATTTTATCAATTATAAAGTGACTGTGCAAAATTATAACTTTTAAAAATAAGTTCGATGCAAAAAATATAATTGGTGGAGGAAAAAAATGAAAATATACTGTGGATAAGGATATATAGTAGGAATGTAATTTAAAATACTATTCTCTTATTTAAATACGGTAGCATAAATAAATAATACAATGTTATCCTGAATAAAAAATTTGGATATTAATGTTGTTCAGAATACCAGAATATACACTTTTGTTTGAACGGAAGATACGGATGCCGCTATCGTCCAGGATATCAGTGTATTATACAAGGTGGTCATAAAACTTTTCCGAAATATGGACCTCTAGTGGTCGTTCCGTTCAACCGATCGAGATAAAATTTCAGATATAGATATTCAGAGGTTTGAGCTCGATATTCTGTGAACGGCAACAAAATGCATCTTACGGTTACGGTTATAGGTACAGTAACTTGAAATTTTCAAATGGCAACACCCACTTTTTTCCCCTCGAAAAATGCTCAGCGCCTGCGAAAACCCGAAATAGCGTTGGAACGTTACATGTATCACAAAAAACAGACGCGTTATGCACGCACAAAATACAGCTCTGCGAACAGCCTACAAAAACACGATCGGAGCACAACGAGGAAATTTCCATATGACAGAGTCAAGACACCAATCACCGATGACAACACAGATCGGACAAAAGAAAACTTTTATTTGGATTACACATTTTCCACATGGGTGCTATCATTGTGTTTTTGTTGGCCGTTCGCAGAGCCGTTTTTTGTGCTCGCATAACGCGTCCGTTTTTTTTGTGATACACGTACCATTCCAAAGCTATTTATGGTTTTCGCATGCGCTGAGCATTTTGCGACGAGAAAAAATGGCCGTTGCCATTCGAAAATCTCGAGTTTCTATACCTATAACCGTAACCGTGAAAGCCACTTTGTTGCCGTTCACAGAATCCCGAGCTCATACCCCTGAATAACTATATCTGAAATCTCATTTCGGTCGGTTGAACTGAACTGCCGCTAGAGGTCCATATATCGGCAAATTTTTTTATGACCACCCTGTGCATTTATGCTATCTTTTTAATTATCATCTGATTCCTAAATAATAAATAAATAAATATGTGCCGTTCATATATAAAATAGAGGGAATTATATTTAAAATACAAATTTATCACTTTAATAAGGTAGGATATATGTATAATACATTGATATCCTGAACGGCAAATTTGAAACCCAAAACCATTCAACGTTTCTTCAGTGCTGATGTTCGTAAAATGACATCTGTGAGTAATATATGAAGAGTTAAAACTAATATAATGTTGTTGATGAACTTTGGGAAATCAAACATGGTACTGTAGTTCCCTTATTTTCAGTATCATTTAAAATAACATATATATTTGAATTGTGGATATTTTTCTATATGAGACTGTAATACTTCATGTGTAAAGTATTAATTTTCAAATTATATTGCTTTATTTTATTCGAATTATGCTTATTATGCTTATGTTTAATTAATTTTTAATTAAACTTTAAGTTAAAAAATGTTAATTAGGAAAATTTTGCAATCTAAGGAAAAATATATTTTGTGATGTGCATAAAAAGAATGTTTCCCACTGCTAGTCCATTTTTACTAGTTTTGTTCAAAGTTTCTTTCCTACCTCCGATTTTATATCTCTGAAGTACATACTGAGAATGCTACGCTTGAAATAATACAAAACTTAAAAAATATATATATCTTTGTTAAATTTAAATTACTCATATCGTAGTAAAAGAGTGCAAAAATATAAATATACAATTTTCTATACTCAGACAAATCTGTAAATCTCAAAAATATTCGTAAGTGCCCAATGCATTTAATGGAAACATACTATGTTCAATTGTTACTAATGAAATAGAAACTATTGAAACGTGCTATTACAAATATTACTTTTCAACACTGAAAATTAAATAGCGCTAACCAGAAAAAGACTGATGTTATCTGACGGAAAATTGTTACATATAAATTACCAATTACATATGATGTACATAAGTCAATACGATTTAAGTACAGACATACATTCGTGACCACAACGAATTTTTTTTTAATATTTTTTAAAATATTTTTTTAATCAGCCATGTGAGTGACAATACTAAGGTATGAGAATTTCTGAAGTTATATCCGTTGGAACAGAAAATCAAAAAGTGTATATTTTCCAGCGATACACATCTTTTATTTATCTAGAGATGTGAACTCCATTATTGCCCGAAGTATTAGTAAACACACGCACACACACACACACACACACACATACATATATATATATATATATATATATATATATATATATATATATATATATATATATATATATGTGTGTGTGTGTATATATATATATATATATATATATATATATATATATATATATATGTGTGTGTGTGTGTGTATATATATATATATATATATATATATACAGTAACCACCGCTTATAGTGATATCAGTGGTTATAAGAATCAATATCGCGAAATCAAAAATAAATAAATAAATGTATTATTTCCATGTTAAAATTTTCGCCTTAAAGAATCAATCCACCGGTTTTAAGAATCAGCTTGCAATCTTCACTTTCCTTTCATTTTGCCAAAAAGCTACATAAACCCTCAAAAGGCTCTAAATTCTTTCTTTATTTTTTATTAAAGGTAGAGTGCTAAGATGGGATGGAATACAGTCGTAAAATGCATCGCTAGACATAGCATAATAGCTTCCCCTTAAACGCTTTAGCACAACACTGTCCTATTAGTTTGACCTGGGGGCTTCTTTACCCGTCCAGGTCCGATTTCACTTTTCTCCACTGACAAAGAAAGACAGTAAGTCTTTTTTCCCACCTCCCACATCCTGGTTGCGGATTCCTGGACCCTGAAACGCACAAATCTTCGGCGAAGTGTCCACAATCACTTAAGCAAATGTGACATTAGTAGATTCAGCACGTTATCAAACCGTAAAGCGTAAGCTAGATGGTGAATCTTCGTCTAAAGCTATTGGTATTGAAAGAGGTATAAACAGCCTCCTGAATACTTCATTGCGTCAAACTACCATAGAAAACTTGTTCTTGCTCCCCTCCTGTAGTTGAAATGTTAAAACTGTTAAGCAGGTATGTTGTAACAAATATTGGATTTTTTTCTTCTCTTACTATAATCATGTATATCTACTTTTAGGTCTAGAAGTTAAGTTGTATTTTTAAAATTATAAAAAATAATTTTAATAAAAGATAATTAACGTAAATTAAAGAGTATGTTATGGTAAATTATCTAATATATGTGTATATAGGTGTGTGTTTGCCCGTCCAAAAACCTAAATTTCGGCTATAAGAATCAACCGCTTATAAGAATCAAAAACAGTAATAACAAATGTGATTCTTATAAGTGGAAATCACTGTATATATATATATATATATATATATATATATATATATATATATATATATATATATATATATATATATATATATATATATATATATATATATATGCAGGGTGATTTTTTAAAACTGATACGATTCAGAGCTTTCTAGAAATCTATAGCGAAATCTATCAGCAGGAATTTCTATATGAGACTGTAATACTTCATGTGTAAACTATTAATTTTCAAATCAAATCCAAAATTGACAGAGGGACTATGGACGACATAGGAAAGAGTTTTCACGAAGAAAAAAGTTCCAAAAGTCGCCGATAGGGAAAGATATATAGCGCTTTTGGTTTCGGCGCACCCGATAGTTTGCATAAAAGGCAAGTAAAGCATCAAAATACAAATTCCCGACTATGTAGTAGACAACAGCGCTAGTATATCGGGCTATAAAGATAAGGGATGAATACCAAAAAAGTTATAAGCAGACAAAGGAATAAATACCACTTTATGCAACAAATTCACTTGTCCCTCCTTCAATGTGACCACAGTCCTGGTGGACGACACATTGCATCCTGAGCATTACGTTCTCAACGGCCAGGCTTAACATGTCACTAGGAATGTTCACAAGTCGGGGATATGTTATCCTTTAGGGTCGCCAAGTCCGAGACTCCACCAAGATACACCTTAGACTTTAAATAACCCCACAGAAAGATGTCACGTGGATTAGATTCGGGGAGCGAGGTGGCCATGCAAGTGGAAAAAAGCGACTGATGACCCTTTCTTCTGTAAAGCGAAGGCGCACCAGATTCCGCACCGATCTTTATAGCCCAAAATACTGCCGCTGCTCTCGACTACGTAGTCATGAGTTTGCCTTTTGATGTTTTACTTGCCTCTAATGCAAATTCTCGGGTGCGCCGACAACAACAACACCATATCGTCCCATTGTTTCATAATTCAGTACTTATTGCTTAGGTGAGAGCGTGTTATTACTGGACACAGTGTCCCTCTCTTTAATTATCTCTGCCGTTTTAAATAAATATCCGTGATAATAATTACTCGATATTTCAGTTTTTTATTCTGTTTTTCAATTCTATCACTGTATATTTTAATTAATTTGTGAAAATCTTTGAGTGTAATACTAAACGATGGACAAAATAAAAATCTCGTATTTGGGGTCCTAAAAACCTAACAAAAAAATTTTGAAAATCGATATTTCACATTCCAATATTTTTCTCAGTTGCTAATAATAAAATGGTAAATTATCAAAAATACGGGGATAAGCGAGAATGAGAAAACTATTAAGGAATAGATAGGTTAATATTTTTAAATGACAAATGATACAACATCTTAAGATAATAATTATCGGAGGTTCAGTTTCGCTATGTGAATTAAATATAAATGCAAACTCAGCGTATGTGCCGTTTACAAAGTTTTTTTTCTTTAAACATCTATAGGAAATAACCTAAAATAACAAACATCACGTTAACTCTAATTGCTGACCATTCTTAAAAGGTAATGTATTCTGAAAAAGGTAATGAGTGTGACAAATTTTATAAAGTCTTACATTAATTTATATTACTTACGAAGATATTTTAAAATATTTTATGAAGGATTTAAGATGATCTGGAGATAATATTTTAGATAATATTGAACTTTAATACACATTTTTAATATAAGCCTAAAATTTTTATAGTGAAAATCATTTTATTTCTCGACCTATGTTTTAATGATTCATTCATTTTGCAGGTCTTAAAATAATTTATCGCCATGACGTTCTTCCTACCTATCATCTTCTTACTTTCCGTTTCTAGAAATATTCTAGGGGAATGGATATATTTAGGTGACAAACTATCCTATGATGACCTTAAAAAAACTAATGCTTCTTGCTATCCAAAGGATTCATGCATGGAAGACAGAAATGCTGATTCTCCAGGCATCTCGTTTGGATACTCGTGCAGTTGCGACAGGCAATGTTGGAAGTTTGGTACGTGTTGCATCGACTCACCTTACAGGGATAAGGCCCCACCTTTTCATGAATGTAGGGCAACGAAAGAAACATTCACAACTTATGGGTATCACATGGTGCACAAATGTTCTAATGACATAGAAATTGATTCCCTTTGGAAAAGCCAGTGTGAAAACGAATGGAATGGGGAAGACGACATTTTAATGCTTTCCCCAGTGACTAGCCTAAACACATCTACGACCTATAAAAATTACTACTGCTTTAGGTGTTACGAAATAACAGATAAATTCATATTATGGAATCTCTTTTTGCAGGGTAACTATGAGAGTTCTGAACAGAAACCTGACCACAGTGGTAGTGAATACCGTGTGACCTACAATCAAGCTAACAAGACTTGGGTAGCTACCATGGTTGATAAACATTTTTCCATTCCTGTACAGTTGAGTTTTCGAATCCCAGATGCAATATCTACTATACCGATCCAGTGTGACCCAAATGTGATATCAGGTTGTCCCGAGACTTGGACAGATAAATACGTGTTTGATAAATGCATGTCATATACGTCTATCGTATACTCATCATACCGTTTATTTGTGTCATATAAGAACCCTCACTGTGCTTTATGTAACAATGAATCTCTTGGCATTTCTTGTGAAAGAGACTTCTTCCCTGCCGTATTGGACGAGATCTTTTCTTTTCATTACTTGATAGACACTAACCGACCTGCAGGATATAAAACGGGAAAAATAGATGAGTGTGAGAATAATCAGCTATGGGATCCATATGCTAAGAAATGCAGGAATAGGGTTTGTGCATTGCCTGGATATGTATTTGAAAACAATCGATGCGTAAAAAGAGAAAAGTGCTACTTCAAAATCCCGTTCTTTGATAAATGCATTTTGTGAGTTCAGATAACAATTGTCGACATGTCCTAGGTTAGTTCAAGTATTTTTATAGTAAGCACGACCAAGAATAATGAATTGCACTTGATATTATTCTACATTTATTTCAGATTAATCAACAATTTTCTTATTACCTTCATTTCATAGAAGTACATTCTGTGTGTATATTAAAAATTCCTGAATTAAAATTTATACAAGGTAGCTATAATTTCTTGTATCTAATAGGTGGTGTATATATTAGGGGGCATTTGTTATAACTATTACAATCATGGGCTCTTGTTAGTGGCAAAGGACTCAATCAATGAAAATGTCACAGTCCGAAAAGTGGAATTTTCTAAAAATCCTCTTTAACGAAAAGAGAAATTCAGTCATTGTTCCACGTTATATAAAGTAATTTCCATTAATTATGCTAAACAATTAAGGTGAAACATATACAACTGAAAAAATGCAATAGGGGAGTTTTAATTCTTCACACTCAACAATTCGCACGAGGGAGAGGTAAAAGTTATAAGTTATTAAATATCCCATAAGAACCAGATTTACAACATTTTATTAAAGAAGCAAATAATTTTTTAACAACTCTTATAAAACATGCTATCGAGCCAACAATAATTTACCTCTTGTAGGAATCTTGCAAAAAATGTAACTTTCAGCATATTGGTCTACTTTAATGTGCCTGCATTCTTAAACTTTCATGCAAATAAATAATTTTCATATTTACTTTGTGCTTTTCTTTCATCTGTTATTCGAAAAGAATTAAAATTTGCCTCTGAATAAAATTTTGACTAATCGATTAAAAAAAATTCTCAGTGAGGGAAGTTCTTACCCTTGGTGAAAAAATCTCTTTTAAAGAAGTCTGTGTTATGAGTTCAAAATGACATTACCAACAGTATAAAACCGTGGCTCAAAATCATTTCAAAACCATACTCAGATTTTCAAACAAGAGTTTGAAATATATATCTACAGAGGCTGTTCACACATTTTTTAGAAGATGTATATTGTATTCACAAAACTAAATTACATAAAATTCTTGTGTTTTAAATGTTCTATTTGACATCCCTTATTCTGAACTATCTTTCGACACCGCAATTTCCAGGATAATAATGCCTTTTGAAGTGTCAAAAGAGGTATTCTATCCCATTCCTCCTGAACAGATTTCCAGAGTCCTGTAAGGGTTTTGGGACGACGTTTGGATAATGCAGATTTTAAAAGTCCGAAAGCACAAAAATCCATAGGTGACACATCGGGAGATTTAGTAGGAATATCGGTGAAGGGTATGTCCCACTTGAGGCTCCAATTTGACGTTTTTTTTCCTTTCTTGTTGACCTATCGACGCTTTAGATATCACAAAACCATGACTCTCACATCATTTTTGGGTAACGGAGTATGCATATTTCTCTTCGGAATGAGCATAAATGTAGCCTGCGAACCACTGCTTTGTTAGAAACGCCATTTTGAATAAAAACAAAACTTTCAAGCCGCAGACGATAATTTTGACGTTTAAAAATATAGTACAATTGCAATTATTTCTTTTGCAGCAAACGATTTTTTATTACCGCTTACCAAAATCGTCTAAAAAATGTGCGAACAGCCTCTGTATATATATATATATATATATATATATATATATATATATATATATATATATATATATATATATATTTATATATATATATATATATATATATATATATATATATTTCTATATATATAAACACTACCTGGCCAAAAGTATCCGGACGCCCATTGATACGTACTCGGAGAGTAGAGTCCTGAATCATATATTAATATGATGTTGGTCCTCCTTTTACATCGATGACAGCCTGCACACATCTGGGGAGACTTTACACCAGTTTTTGATAGGTGTCCATAGGAAATGATTTCCAGGCGTCCATCGCAGCTGAAATGAGTACTGCCAGTGAGAATGGTCGATTTAGCTGGATACGTAATCTGCGTTCTAATTCGTCTCAAAGGTGTTCAGTGGGATTTAGATCGGGGCTCTGAGAAGGCTAGTCCAGTTTTTGAGCAACCCTTTCGTCAAACCATGCCTGCGCAAGTCTTGATGTGTGAATGGAGCAGTTATCCTGCTGGAAGAGAGATGGGCCTTCCCTGAAATAGAAATTTGGAACTCCTGAGTGATTTAAATCGACAAGGACTTGCCATTCTTTTCTGCTACCCTTTTGAGAGTTCTACGGCCGCGTTCACTAATTTTTTTGGCATGCCACTTCGTCTTTCAGCATTTTCAGTGCATCGACGTTTTGTCATAGGGACATGACAGTAGTGTTACGGCCAGGGACAGGAGCATGGAAAGAAATACAAAATAAAATAAAATAATTGTTAAATGCAATAAAGAAACAGGGCAATAAATGAGAAGGGAAGAAAGCCATAGACCGGAACGAAAATTAGAGATAATGTTCGTAGCAATAAATAGAAGTGGAAAAGAGTGAAAATAAAAGAAAATTTATGATGGCTATAAAGCGGCCCACCCAACTTGAATCCAAAGCATGGGAAAAAGTTAAAATTGAGGGAGAATTTATAAATCCCGCCCTCGACGCGCATTGGTAAAAGGGGATTGGGGAGTGGCAGCACGGACGAATGGCGATGGCATGATAATTTCCAGATAACCAATGGAAATTATAAGAGGCGGAGACATTAGTAAGAAAATATATGAAATAAAAAATAGTGTGAAGGCAGAGAGATAACCTGGAAGTTTAGAGAGTCAGAAGTTGTCGAGCGCCCAGTGTCCCATGCCGAGTTTCTGCGATAAACGACGGAGCCGTGTTCGGGTGCAGTAAAATTTAGAGAGATAGAAGTTGTCGAGCGCCCAGTGTCACATGCCGAGTGTCTGCGATAAACGACGGAGCCATGTTCGAGTGCAGTAAAATTTAGAGAGATAGAAGTTGTCGAGCGCCCAGTGTCCCATGCCGAGTGTCTGCGATGAACGACGGAGCCGTGCTCGAGTGCAGTAAAGTTTAGAGAGATAGAAGTTGACGAGAGCCCAGTGTCCCATGCCGAGTGTCTGCAATAAACGACGGAGCCGTGTTCGAATGCAGTAAAGTTTAGAGAAGTCATCATTACGAGTGCCAGCTGCCCAGAGGGCTTCAACCGTCATTTTCTGAGGTACCGACTTTGCATTTCCCTTTTATATTGTATCATTGCTTCTCAGTGTATAGCCATAATGATTAAGATAGAGCGCGATGAATATATTTTTTTTTAATATAAGATGTTGAGTAATAGACAGCTAATTCGTACGAACAATTTAATATAATGTTTTGCATATATATAAAGAATTAATTTCATAGGAATGAAGTTATTGCGGTAATAATGTGTAAATGCCTGAGGAAATATTGAGTAATTTTGGAGTGTATTATTTATGTGTGTTAATATTCAATAAATTGATTTGTCAATATAACCAGAGTTAATTTCCATTATTTGGGAAGCACATCAATGTACCAGCCACAATCATGAACATAATTTCAATCATAATTTCATTTAAAATAATATAAACAATTTAAAATTACGGTTACACGTTTCCACTTCACAATTACATCACTCACGGTGGAATTTGGCTTCTGTAAAATTACCAAAATTACACGAACTGATTTCCCACATAGGTGACAGCCCACTATAATGCCACGACCAATGTCACTAAGCTCCTTTGACTTACTCCTTGTTTCACAAACGCATAAATATGACCTGACAAACCACTACCAAAACTTTTATAGCTTTCGGTTATGCGTCACCTGCCAGATTCACTACTTTAGGGGGATGTGCGGATACTTTTGGCCAGGTAGTGTATGTATATATATATATATATATATATATATATATATATATATATATATATATATATATATATATATATATATATATTTATATATATATATATATATATATATATATATATATATATATATAAATATAGATATATATATATATATATATATATATATATATAAATATATATATATATATATATATATATATATATATATATATATATATATATATATATATATATATATATATATATATTTGTGTGTGTGCGTGCGAGTGTGTATGTGTGTCTGAAAAAATTTAGAAAGGGGCGGTTTCGATTCAGAGTGAAAATAACATGACACAACTGAGTCAAGTCTTGATCGCTACACATGTTATTCAACCAGCCAAGACTCATGCCTATGAAGTAAAGCCGCAAACCCAACTGACGACAAATTTCTAACAGTTCTGACACATTTTTACATTTACAAACACATTTTTACTTTTATTTATTTCTCTCTCCACTTGAAATACTGATGGCTAAAGTGAAAGAAGACTTTCGCTGGAGTTTCCTGCACTTTCCTCTTTCAAGATAGATGTGTAGATCATATCACCTCTAATCAATGCCATGACCTTCCCGGATGTCACTTCATAACGTGATGCACGGGAAATCCCTCACACAGGGTTTCCCAAAAAAAAATTAAGATGATCACAGGCTAAAATGGATTTACCAAAACATTATAGATGTTGAACTTTTTTTTTCAGGAGGTTAAAAGGCAACTATCTTAAATATTATACACCCTGATCTTATATCTTTCTTGCCCAGGAAGGTTTTACTTACAGCGATTAGAAAGTATTTTTTTTTCTAAAACATACCTTGAGTTTTCTCTAATGATAAGTCGTTAATATGCAAAGTTCAAAAGTCTGTACTCATATAATTCATGTATATACAGCATATATAAAATATACTTATAAATGTGCATGTTATTATAAAAGTGGTGTAAGTCACATATTTTCTGTTTCGAAATATTTGAAGGTTTGAGTTTTACCATGAACAAAATTCTGTTTAATGACGCAGCAACCAACACATTCTAAAGGTTGAATTTTCAAACTTTTACTTAATTCACTTTCATAATCACTGGTACACACAAATACACACACACACACACACACACACATATATATATATATATATATATATATATATATATATATATATATATATATATATATATATATATATATATATATATATATATATATATATATATATATATATATATATATATATATATATATACATACACTCAAGAGCCAAAACATTATGATCACCCCTACATTTTGCAATGAATTCGCCTGGATGACGTGGAAGGTACGTGATCAGGTGGAAGTGGTATTTAACTGCTGCTGGAGAGTCTGAAGAATCATTCTTTCACTTACTTCTGTGTGTGATGGGAAAGGCTGCGGATCTAAGCGACTTTGATAGAGGGCAGATTGTAATGGCTCGAAGGCTCGGAACAAGTATTTCCGAAACTGCACGACTCGTGGGTTGATCGCGACCTACAGTTGTTAGTACTTATGCAAAGTGGATGAATGACGGTGAAACCAGCAGTAAACGACATGGTGTTGGACGTCCACACGCTATCAAAGAAAAAGGTCGTCAGAGACTGTCTCGCATGGTGAAGCAAAACAGGAGCCAGACAGTGGCTCAGCTGACAGCCCAATACAATGCAGGGCCAAGTAGAATAGTATCGCAGCACACTGTTCAGCGGACACTGATGGATATGGGGCTACGCAGCAAACGTCCCACTCGTGTGCCTTTGCTGACCAAGCGCCATCGCCAACTGCGCCTGCGCTGGGCCCGGGAACATCGAGACTGGTCCATGGATCAGTGGGAGAGAGTTGCCTGGTCAGATGAATCACGGTTTGTCATTCATCCCGCCGATGGCCGTGTAAGGATACGCCGTCTTCCAGGCGAACTGTTGCTCCCTCAATGTACAGTAGGTCATACACAGGACGGTGGTGGCGGTATTATGCTTTGGGGGACGTTCTCTTGGGCGTCTCTGGGACCCGTGGTTGTGGTAGAGCAGACCATGACTGCTACAGGGTATCTGAACATCATTGCGGACCAGTTGCATCCTTAAATGGCCTCTGTTTTTCCAGCTGGAAATGGAATGTTCCAACAGGACAACGCCCCGTGTCACAAGGCTAAAATTGTGTTGGAGTGGTTCCAGGAACATGATGCTGAATTCCAGTTAATGTCCTGGCCGCCTAACTCACCGGATTTCAATCCGATAGAACACATATGGGATGTCATGGGACGGCAGCTCAGAGTTCAAAGACCACCAATTCGCAATATCTCGGATTTGCGTGACCGTTGCTTAAACATCTGGTACAATCTGTCTCCGGCCATCTACCAAGGACTTGTGGCATCCATGCCAAGACGGGTTGAAGCTGTGTTGCGCGCCATAGGTGGGCCAACTCGTTATTGACAGGTGGTCATAATGTTTTGGCTCTTGAGTGTATATATATATATATATATATATATATATATATATATATATATATATATATATATATATATATATATATATATATATATACCGGGTGGCCATAATTAAACTGACAGTGCTCACAGTGTTCTGTAGCGCGATCTATTTGCGAGAATAACGCCACATTTTGTACGAAGATTAAACAAGACGGGGGACGAAGGATTCCGCGAAAAAATAAATTAGTTCCAAAAGTCACCGCTAGGGGAATATTTGGCGCTGTGTAATAGAAAATAGAGTGTTAACAAATGCAAATTAATACGGAATAAAATTACCTTTTATTATGCACATTTTCTTATTTAGTTCAAGTGCAATATGGCAACACTTTTAAAAAAACGTAAAATCTACATAAACACCGATAACGTCTCGTGATCTGCAATATCACGTACGCTGAGCAGAAGAAGAAGTTCTTTATTCAAATTTCACGTTACATCCATTGGCACAGTGCCAGCTGCTTGGGTTTTAAAAGGCAATGTGTTACGTTTCGAATCAATCGGATTGAAAGTTTATGTGCAATGTCTCCTTCTTTAGTCGAGCGTGCGTTACTGGTCAAATTCTTTTACCTCATCCAGTGCAACGCGTCAGCCGCTCTTCGTGCTTTTAGGACGCACAAAAAAATGCGTATAGGTAGCGGTCCTGTGTCAGTTAATGGGCTAAAAGCAATGGTTGCGACGTTTGACAAAACAGGTTCTCTGAAGGTTCAGTCAGGCAGAGGACGAAAACCTGTACCACAGGATACAATCGAAGCAGTTGCCACGACGATTGTCGACAGAGGTCCAGACAATATTGCTGCCACCTCTAGCGCTCGTGGATTAGCTCGGAATATGGATATGCCTTACAGTACGGTATGGAAAATCTTACGAAAGATTATCAACATCTATCCGTACAAGATCAGCCGTGTACAGGAGTTACTGTACCCCGACCATGATAAGCGATTGACTTTTGCTCTCACCTTTCTTGCCAGAATGGAGGTGGATGATGCTTGGCCGTGGAAAATCTTATGGGGAGACGAGGCCCACTTTTACCTGCATGGAACTGTGAATACCCAGAACTGCCGAATTTGGGATGACAAATCACCACATGCAGTCACAGAAATTCCCTTACATTCACCAAAGGTAACTGTTACCAAAGGTAATTTCCGTATTGATTTGCATTTGTTAACACTCTATTTTCTATTACACAGCGCCAAATATTCCCCTAGCGGTGACTTTTGGAACTAATTTATTTTTTCGCGGAATCCTTCGTCTCCCGTCTTGTTTAATCTTCCTACAAAATGTGGCGTTATTCTCGCAAATAGATCGCGCTACAGAACACAGTGAGCACTGTCAGTTTAATTATGGCCACCCGGTATATATATATATATATACAGAGGCTGTTCGCACATTTTTTAGACGATTTTGGTAAGCGGTAATAAAAAATTGTTTGCTGCAAAAGAAATAATTGCAATTGTACTATGTTTTTAAAAGTCAAAATTATCGTCTGCGGCTTGAAAGTTTTGTTTTTATTCAAAATGGCGTTTTTAACAAAGCAGTGGTTCGAAGGCTACATTTATGCTCTTTCCGAAGAGAAATATGCATACTCCGTTATCCAAAAACGATGTGAGAGTCATGGTTTTCTAATATCTAAAGTATCGATAGGTAATGTCGTCAACAAGAAAGGAAAAGAACGTCAAATTGGAGCTTCAAGTGGGACAAAAATTCCAAACAAGTATCCAAGGAAAAAACGGACATCTTCGACTATTGCAAAGGTACGTTGTTTAATGTTAAAAGAAAGTCCCCCTAGTCAAAGGACAGTTGCAAAATCATTAAAATGCTCGGTGTCCACTGTAAACAAAATGATAAAAGTTGATTTAAATCTTAAGAAAGCTAAAAACGCAATGTGCATCTTCTTCTTCCAAATCATATCTCTGAACGCAGGACACGCTGCAGAATTCTATATGAGACACACTTATCCAAAGAAAAATGGAAAACAATTGTCATAATAGATGAATCATGGGTGTATTTAAATGATTGCAACAAAAAAGAGCTATTTATTATCATAAAAGGGGAGAAAAAAATTTAAGTACATGGTTCAAAGAATCGAAAGAAAGTTTTTATAAGGGATTCATCATTGTTGCTGGTTTTTCTTATAATGGCAAGTTAAAAATAAAGAGAGTGTGTTATGAGAAATCTCACTTATAACGTAATTCGGAAATCAGAAATAGATGAAAACATTACTACGGCAAGCAGCGGCCTCTTGGATTGAGAAATTGCAATCCGGCTTAATCAGCATCTTACCCAGCTAAAGAGTCCAAAGGATGCGAATAATAAATTTACTTCTACACATTATCTACACAACTGATATATAGTTGGGTAACATTTACAAGAAGTATAAAGAGCAAAGTTATTTACAAATTTAGAGGGGAGAGTAGTGAGCGGTTCACCCCATGTCCTAGTTCTCGCTCATCCCATTCTCGTTCAGCCCATGTCCATTACGCTAAGGGACGGAAAATTCTACTTTCACAACAGAACAAAGGAAAGTTAGTTTCGTTTGTCCTTGTTATCACCTATAGTGCATTTTCCCAGTGACAGCTAGGCATACTGCAGAAACAGTAGACCAGAAACAGTAGAAATTGTATAAGAAAAAGGCGATATCAAAAGTAGAGAATATATATATATATATATATATATATATATATGGTTACTTGCAATTCCATTCATTCCACCTACTGACTCACAACTGCATTCTATAAACGTTACAAATATATTACGAGTAGAAAAATTCTAACAAAATATAACATAAGCAACAAAAGTTTTGAAATTCTAATGAGGTTTTCAAACAGCTTCAGTAGATAAACATTTCTAAAATTTTATTCAAATGAAACAAAACACTAAAAATAATCTTGACGATTATTTTGGATTCTTTTAGTATTAGGGTGACAAATAAACACAAGGTTGATTTGAAAATTTTAACTAATTTAGTGTACTTGATATGCACTGAATACTTGATATACACTGAATAACTGATATACACTCTTGATATACACTGAAGTGCCACTGAATTAGGGATAGCAAAGCCTATGCAAATTGTGTAGAGTTACGCATCATGTATGCGCAAGTGACGGCGCTGTGGTAACTGCATATATAGGGCGTACTGTGGTTGTTCTGAATTAGTTGTTGGAATTGCCAGTATGCTTAAACTGCCTGATTTAGACGCCTTCGATTCGCGGACAAATCGTAGGTGCGCGACGCATGGGCCATTCAATTTCCGAAATCGTCAGAGAGCTAGGAATTTCAAGGTCGACAGTGTCAAGAGTATACCAAGAATACATGGATGGTGGAAAAAAAAACTAGCGATCGGGCAAACTGCAAAGGACAATTAGCTTTGACAGTGCGTGGTGAGAAACGGCTCAGGAGTATTGTACGTAGCCAGCGAAGCCAAACATTACCTCAAATTACCACCCAGTTAAATGACGGTGCCAGTCGTACAGTCAGTAAACGGACTGTGCAACGCTCGCATCACCGTATGGGTTTTGAGAGCCGTCGACCTACGAGAGTACCATTGCTCTATACTCGCCATCGGGCTGCACGTCTTGCCTGGGCATGAGAGCACAGAGACTGGAGTGTAGAGGACTGGAAATGAGTAGTATGGAGTGATGAGTCTCGATTCCGCCTACTTAACGGGAGGCTGAGAATATGGCGTTAGGCTCATGAAGCCATGTATCCTGCATGCCTGGCTGGAACTGTACAAGGGCATGGTGGCTCAATCATGGTCTGGGGTGCTTTTTCGTGGCACAGTTTGGGATCTTTGGTGCGTGTACCAACCTCCCTGAATGCAATTCGGTACGTAGAGTTGCTGGGTGATCACCTCCATCCGTTTATGCTGTTCTGTTATCCGCACGGTAATGGAGTTTTCCAACAAGACAACTGTACCTCTCACAAGTCCCGGTTTGCTACTGGCTGGTTGGATGAGCATTCCTCTGACTTCTCTGTCATGAATTGGCCACCTAGAAGCCCAGACTTAAATTCTATTGAGCATCTTTGGGATGTTTTGGAACAAGGCGTGAAAGGCCATCACACAGCACCAAAGAACCTTACTGAATTATGGACAGCTTTAGCCAATATTTGGTAAGCCATTCCCGTGGAACGTTTCCAGAAACTTGTTGAATCTATGCCTCGTCGTGTGGCAGCCGTTATCAAGGCCAGATGAGGCCCAACTCGTTACTAGGTAGGTATCCCTAATTCAGTGGCACTTCAGTGTATTTTTAATCTTGATTAATTTGTAGGAGGGAAACTTTTATCATGTTGTGCTAAAAGTTTTGACTAAGGTACACTATTTTAAATAATTGGTTTAGTAATGTATAATTAAGGGGTTTCACGACCCTTAAATGTTCAAAAAATTTGATTTTGTGAAAAAAATATATGTTATAGCCTGAACAATTCTGTACATTTAAGAAAAAACGTATTAAAAAACACCTCTTAGATCAAGAGATATGATTAAAAATGTAAAAGCCACTTTTGAGATTTTCCAGTTCTGACGTCAGCTGTTTGTGTCAACATTGATTTAAAGGTCCACGTGATAGTGGATGTTTACGCAGCTGCGTTTTCTGCTGATTGTATAATTCGTAAAGTTGCGGGTGAATACGTTGTAGCTATGTTTTAGCCTCACTATTTTATTTTTAGTCGGTGCAAAGTAGGAAGACTGTTCCTCAACTTAATGTTTTTCAATCGCAGTTGAAGCTTCGTCGTACCATGTGTTTGATTGACTGCGTTGTGTTCTCGATTTTTAAGCGAAGGTGCTAATTTACGTACAATTTATTATTATTTATTTTATTAATTAGTTTATTACTTAATTTTCTAATAATACATCATTATGGCTGAAAAGAAACGCCCTTCTGGAAAGCGATCGAAGAAACGTCGTTTCCACGGGAACCGATTTACGGTTAGGAAATCAGAATTGAATTCATCACTGTCAACTAATGAACAGAATATTGTGTCTGAACAACGTGAAAGTGCGTCAAAAAGAAAATTACGTGAGTCCCTAAATTCAGAGAATATATCTAATGAAGTGAAACCATTTCAAGGTTACCTTATTATTGATAAAGACATACTGTTTGATTTTTTTAAGGAAAACTTAGTGTGCAAAACATGTTCTAAAAGTGTGCGTGTATCTGAACAAAAAAGAATGGGATTATTTTCTTCAATTATAATGAAATGTGACAACTGCAGAACTGATAGAAAGTTGCACAATTCCAAACTGATTGGTGACAGAAAAAATATCCCTGATATAAATAGACGTGTCGTCTATGCAATGCGGTGTATTGGACAAGGACTAGAACCACTCAAAACATTTTGTGGTGTGATGGATTTAGGTTATCCTGTTACTCAAAACGCCTATGACAGTATATGCAAGCAGATTAATGAGGCTTCAAAAATTGTTGCTGTTAAAAGTATGCAGGCTGCTGCACTGGAGGAAGCTAGTATTACAGGTTCAGATTTAATAACCGTCAGTGGTGACGGTTCTTGGAAGACCAGAGTACATACTTCCCATATAGGTGTGTGCACTGTCATTGGTGCTAACTGTGGCAAAGTCATAGACTTGGAAGTGTTATCCTCGACATGCAAAGGTTGTGAAAGATGGAAAGGAAAATGCAGCGGAAAAGATTTTGAAGAGTGGCAAAGGAAACATTCTCCTAGCTGTCAGAAAAATCATACGGGGTCTTCGAGCAAGATGGAGGTGGATGGAATGAAAAATATTTTCTTCAGAGCAGAAAAAGAACGAGGAGTAAATTATGTGAATTATATTGGAGATGGTGATACGAAAACATTCTCCTCCATTTCTGCAAGCAAACCATATGGCGACATCACGGTACAAAAGCTGGAATGTGTAACATACGTACAAAAGCGAATGGGAACTCGTTTAAGAAAGCTCAAGCAGGACTACAAGTAAAAAAAAACTGGAAGATGGCAAAAGCTTATCAGGAAGGGGACGATTAACAGATGTCTTGATAAATAAATTAACCTCTTTCTATGGCAACGCAATTCGCCAAAATTCTACATCTTTTGATGATATGCGCAAGGCTATCTGGGCTGTGTATTTTCACATTCGATCATCTGATAATGAACCTTTGCATACATTTTGCCCTACTGGTGTGGACTCTTGGTGTAAATATAACCAAGCACTAGCAAAGGGTGCTGTAAATGATTTTCATCATAAAACAGTTGTACCACCTGCAGTAATGGACACTATAAAACCTGTGTTCAAAGCACTATCTACACCAGATTTGCTAAAGCGGTGTCTTGGTAGACATACGCAAATCCCAAACGAATCTTTCAATTCAATAATATGGCAGATATGTCCAAAAACGTCTGGATGTGGTAAAAGAATTGCAGAAATAGCTGCTTATGAAGCAGCTATTTTATTTAATACCGGTAAAAAGGGGAGACTCTCTGTGATGAGAAAATTAGGCATCCATCCAGGTATTAATGCAATAACGTCCCAGTTTCGTAGTGATATGGCACGAGTAAATACTGCTCAAAATGTACTGATAAAAAATACTGTAAAAACAAGAAGGGCAATGAAAAAGGCAAAATTGTGCTTGTCCATAAAACAGAGAGGAGAAGAGGGCTTAATATCTGAACCTGGGGGATTTTAATATTGTCAGATGAAACACATTGAAATTTTTAAGTGTTATTTCATAAATATTTGCCAATATATATTTAATATATATATGTTGAATTATTGAACTGTAATCATAGTATAAATTGACTGTTTTTGTATTTTAATGGGGTAAGTAAGTCTTGAACAGATATACGATTAGGACAAATATTAAATTTGACATATCAAATAAGTAAAATTTAAGCATTATTTCATAAATATTTACCAATATTTATTTAAAATGTGATAAAATATGTTTTCTTTCTGATATAATTGCACAAAAATACCTTTATCAGTTAAACTTTTGATAAAAAGTTATTTGTTTTGTAGTTAAATCTTTAATATATGAACCTGGGGGTTTTAATAATTGTCAGATGCAACACATTGATATTTTTAAGTGTTATTTCATAAATATTTACCAATATTTATTTAAAATGTGATAAAATATGTTTTCTTTCTGATATAATTGCACAAAAATACCTTTATCAGTTAAACTTTTGATAAAAAGTTATTTGTTTTGTAGTTAAATCTTTAATATATGAACCTGGGGGTTTTAATAATTGTCAGATGCAACACATTGATATTTTTAAGTGTTATTTCATAAATATTTGCCAATATTTACTTAACGTTTATTAATATATATATATGTTAAATTATTGAACTCTAATCATAGTATTAATTGAATTTTTTTATGTTTTAATGGGATAAGTAAGTCTCGAACAGATTTACGATTAGGCCAAGTATGAATTTTGACGTGTCAAATAAGTAAAATTTAAGCATTATGTCATAAATATTTGCCAATATTTATTTAAAATGTGATAAAATATGTTTGATTTCTGATATAATTGAACAAAAATATCTTTATCAGTTAAACGTTTTATAAAAAAATCATTTGTTTTGTAGTTAAATCTTTAAACACCTATTTCTCAAAATGAGATTTTTTAGTGTTGCGCGCATGATATCTCTAAAACTTTTGAAGTTAGATGTATGACATTTTGCATTTGCAGTTATCTTGTTATAATAAATAATTGGGACTATAGTCTTGGAATTCCTTACATATTTTTATAATTTAATAGGCTAAATATGTGTTGAAATTATTGAATAAATTGCTATATAGTATACATTTTCACAAAAAATTGAAAAATGTCTACAATTATAAAAATTTATTGTTTAATAAAATGTATAAACATTATTCTTCTTAAGAAATGTAAAAGTTAACCTTTTGGAAAAAAGCTTTTTCTGTAAGCATGCGCGTAAGTTAGGTCACTTTCAACGACTTGAAAATAAAGATGATGAATTAACATTTTTTTAAAAATGTTTCTGATTATATTTTCAAATATTTTGAACTGAATAACTATAAAATAAATATTAAAGGACTACCAAAAAAAATTGGACATTTTCCTTTGTAAAATAATGAGTTGTGCAAAATCGAAAAAAGAGAAAAAATTCTGTCTCTCGTACTGTTTAAGGGTCGTGAGACCCCTTAAAGAAATTTAGTGAAAATATGTTGTAAGGTATACATAAGATTCGATTCACAAGAATCGAACCTTTGAGTGAATGAATTAAAGAAGCTGCTTGAGATATGCTAATTTCGTCATACGCGCTTGGTATAAATACCAAGCAGCTTGATTAATACAGAGGTTGAAAAAAGGTTGTTAAAGTTGATAGATAAGCGTGAGGGAGCTACGAGGTAAAGAGCTCCAGGTGCTATCCTGAGCTAGTGCTTAGGGGGCCCAAAGTTTACGTGGCAGTACTGCTGGTTTGACTCTCTGCTGGTTTGTGAGTATTGGAATGTGTATTTCTATTGAATGTTAATATATATTCCGAAAAATAGTACGTATGATTAATGCTGGAAAAGCAAATTCTATATGCGCAACGAATTCAATAAACATTGTTTCATGTATAAACTGTGTTTGAATCAAATTCAAATAGAGTGCCCCTTAGCAAGTATTCTCTATACTGGAGCACGAATGTTTATATATACCCTGGTTGTTCTCGTTACATTTATAACGAACAACATATTTGAAGTTTGAACTTTATACTGTGGTATACTCTGATATTGATAAAACTAAAGTGTAAAAGTATCTTGTTATTATACTTATATACTATTTGAAAATGAGTGTTTTAGAATAAAATCCTGCTGGAAATTTTCCCCGGGTAATTATGGTTCAGCATTTTGCGCCATTCGAAGCCACCTTCAATGGCGGCCCCTCAAGCCAATTCCTAAAGAAAATTTAGCATTACTTTCAGCAACAATGCACCCCAGAGGGGGATAAAATTAAAATTGATCTAGCCGCTTTAAGAGGTAGTGCATATCAGTGGTACACTTGTATGCAAAGCAGTAATCTGATTTTTGACTATTTGTCATTCAAGCAACAGTTTCTTAGCGTTTTTACAAAGACCTTTAATCAAAGTCAAATTGAAGCGGAAATTTATTCGCTAAGGCAACGTGAAGGTCAGTCTGCGTTAGATTTTGCTATGGAAAAGATTTCCAAGTGTGAGGAATATTTAGAAGGAATGACGGAAGCGGTAATCTTAAAAATAGTTATCCAACGTTTGAAGCCAAGTGTTCAAGATTTTTTAGACAATCAAAACATTGCAAGCAAGGTTACCCTCCTTCAAGCTTTAGCTAAACATGACAATAGGCATTTCTTCGCTACCCCTTACCCTCACTCAGGTACGATAAGTTTTATTCACCCCCGCCAAAATTTTTCGCGAGTTTCAAACCAACAGCGAAACCAGTATCGCGGGCGAAATAAAAGCTCACGGCGTTACAATGGAATTAGTGCACTTAAAGTAAATAATATGCAAGCACCTTACGTGCACTGGCAAGTTGTTTCACGTGATATGGTTCAACCTGTTGAAAGTGTGTGGTCAAATGCATTAACTTGTCCTAGCAGTAATCATTATTTTGAGAATAGTGAAAGTCGGGGTATTTTTGTAGCTTATAATGAAATTTGTAATTCTGGTACAAATTTCTGAAAATAGTGCCAATACTAATGCTAGTGGTTTAGAAAATAAATCATCTGATATTTCTTTTAATGCTATACCTGATATTTTAGATGATATTCACACATCTGTTAATGAAGGAAATTTAGTAGATGACGAAGTATGTGTTACGGAAGTTAGTGAATACTTATTAGTTGACGACAATAAAAATTCTTTAAACGATATTAGGAACTCGCTAGGTAATGATGATATTATTTCAAGTTCGCAGCCGAATGGGGATGCTTTAGGCCAGGTTGATAATATGGTCTTAAATAAAGTACATGAAATCCAGACTGAGAATCAGGATGAAAAGTTGACACAGTTATACTGTAAGTAGTTTAGCTGATGCTTCGGAAGTTATAGACGTAGTTTGCATTAAAACGCACGACTACGAAAAGCTTAATCTTCCTAAAACTGAAGCAGTGTTAAAGAATTTAAATGATAACGATTCTGATGTCGCAAGTTTTAAAGAGACTTTTTCGTCAAAAGAGGATAAAACGAAGGTTAAGGGTGATAAAAAACGAGAAAAAGTGCTTTCAGGTTCCAGCACTAAAACTGCTAATACTGAAGTAATTAAGTTTTTAAACAATTAGTCGTATAAGCACAAATACGAAAAACAGAGTCAGTTTGTTGAAAAACATGAAACAAGCGGCGAACCAATTTGTAAACGTATTATAAATGGCGAGTTAAAGCCAGTAACTAAACACGTTGGTGCGGCGTATAAATGTGAAAAAATAGAATCTACATTAAAATCTAATATCGATCCAAGCAAAAGTACGAAGAAAAGTAAAGTGTGCACTATAAAACCTCCATCAAAGGATGAACGTGGCACACGTAAGGTACACAAGGTTAACAAAAGGAAGAATTACAATTCTAAAGGTTCTTTGCATAAGTACAGGAAGCAGAAGATATCAGCGGCACAGCAAGGTTGGCCTCCTCCCAAGAGACCTCCTCTCCATCGTAAAGCCGGACCAGCACCTCAGGACCAACGACCTGCTGCACGAAGGATGCCCACACGGTCAACGAACCCCTTTACTAGGACTGCGACCATCAAGAAAGGTTCCATGGAATGGACAGACTGGTGCAGGGAAGTTGCCGCTTTCATGAACAAGTATTGTATCAATTCTCTTATTCTAACTCCTACCCTTTAATAAAATCGAACCAAACTGGTTTGAAATTCCCCATTGTATATACTGTGTAAACATTTTGAGGGGAAGGGGTGAGCCACTGAAAAAACAAAAACGGCATACTGTTGTTTTATAAATTTTTGAAGGGGACATGTAGTGACTAGAAAAAAATACATACTGCATAATATAATAATTAACTCAATAATGTACTAACTTCACAAAACATAACACATGTGCATTATGAATTGGGAAGAGCAGATACAAACAGTCAAGAAATGTCATGCTGTGCAATTGTGTTGAAACTTTTAACTAAAATAGACTTTCTAGGGCGCATTTGGTCAGCCCAGTATCCGCAACTCTGCAAATCCATTGTTTGATGGTGTAACCTGGAACCTTCGGGGTTAGTTTTGTAAAATGGGAGTGGCGTTTTTCCCCCACACAGCGTGTGGAAGGTTTTTTTGGCTTTGCCACCCATTATGTAAAAAGTCAGACCAGCACGCGTTTTCAATTAGTTAACTGAAGCCGTTCAGACCTCAGTTACCTAATTTTTTTTTCGAGGGAGGCCAGTGTAAGGTATACACAAGATTCGATTCACAAGAATCGAACTTTTGAATGAATGAATTAAAGAAGCTGCTTCAGATATGCTAATTTCGGCATACGCGCTTAGTATAAATACCATGCAGCGTCATTAATAAAAAAAGGTGGTTAGGGTTGAAGAAGGTTGTTAAAGTTGATAGATAAGCGATAGGGAGCTACGAGGTATGCAGCTCCAGTACTATCCTGAGCTAGTGCTTAGGGGGCCCAAAGTTTACGTGGCAGTACTGCTGGTTTGACTCTCTACTGGTTTGTGAGTATTGGAATGTGTATTTCTTTGAATGTTAATATATATTCCGTACAAGTAGTACGTATGCTTAATGGTGGAAAAGCAAATTCTATATGTGCAACGAATTCAATAAACATTGTTTCATGTATAAACTGTGTTTGTATCAAATTCATTTAGAGTGCCACTTTAAATTATATACACCCAAGTCTGGGTAGAAGTGAGCTATACGCTACAATGTTACAAAAATGTGAAACACAGAATTTTATTGTCGATCTGAATCCTGAAATTTTATTTTATTTCAAAACTATTCCAACAGAAAAATAAAAAAATTTTGTTTTATATTTTTATATAATGTCCAGATAAAATGAGAAAATAGAAATATCCAAAAATATCCAAGTTATCAGTTGTAATTCAAAGCGCAAATTTCGCTAAATTTATGGTATTTAAAATATCGTAAATTTATGTTATTCCTTTTTATGCTAGATTGTGGGGCGGGGGGTTGAATTCCATGTGAGATTAAAATTTTTAAAGTGTTTCATATTTGCGTTATTATCGGCACTGTGTAAAATATGTGGTTTGTGGTACATAAGAAAAATTTTTATGCCGTGTTTTTTATGAAAAAAGCTAGCAAAGTCTTGACAATAAATCTTTCAAAATTAAAATTAGTTTATTTGGAATCTAATATGAACATTTAGTAGATTAATTGAATGCGAAGCAAAGATGTCTCTTGCGGTCACTAAATATCCTTTGATATTATCTTTTAACTCTTTTAACAAATGCTTTGAGCTAGTTTTTCTCCTGTTCAGTTATGTTACTTGGTAATCTCAGCCTACTGTTTAACAATAACTGTTTTTATCCGGTGAAGGAAGGTCTCAGGACATTGGAATCTTGGGAAGTATTTTAAAAGCTTGTAGGGAGTCGGTAAAAAGAGGTACTTTCTGAGCTAATGTATTGTCCCATAAAATTAACACCAGGTAGCACGAAAGCATTGCCATCGCCAAATATATCATGAATGTATACATGTCTTGTATGACTCTCTATTTAGAATTACCAAAATTTTTTAATATCGGATAAGATTACTTCCTAGTTTGTGCCCGATATCCCAAAAGATCGCCGGCATTACAAGTGTATTCGAAAGGAGGATCAGTAATACGACAGAATGTTCCCAATTCAATAGGCCCTACCATAAGAAGACTGCATGTTACATTCTGTTCAACACGTTAGGTGTAAGATTGATTGCTTAACGCTTTCACACGTTAGTCGGAAGCTTGCCATAATGTTAGGACCAAAAAACCCCTAAAAGACGGAGCTATTGTAATCTTACAGACTATTTTAAGCCGCAGACCAGCTATAAGATGTTAAAAGATGGTCTGCCTTTCATTCTTCTTGAAAAGAAATACATTGGGGAGGATGCTAATTGTCACTAGTTAGATATTGTCAAACATATTTTTTCGAGTTTCATTTAATAAGAAACAATACTTATATCTGCATAATTTGCATTTGCGTATCAAATCGTTATGATTCTTAAAGAAAACACAGTATTTTGCAAAAACTGTCTTCTAGACATGATCCCTTCGTTTTTTTCTTTGTATTATACAGGGTGTCCCACAACGACAGCATAAACTCTGCACAGCTAGATTCCTCGTTGGGAGAACATAAAAACTGCCCAAAGAAGCGTTCCTCTACGATCCATAGTTTACGAGAAAAATACGAAAAACAAAGTATGACGTCACTGCCGGTGCAAGAAAAAAAACACTTTATTGGACATATCAACAACAATATTTGCAAATCATTCCAGACGATAATGTTTGAAACGTTCGCCGCGCATATCGCGTCATGCATACGCGCGCGCCATGGAATGACGTTTAGCCGCCGTTGAACTGGTATTTAAAAGCCTGCATCTTGCAGCTACCAGTAGTCTTCGTATGGTGGCCATGTACTCCGTTCGTGACTACTGCGACATGTACTTGATGTACGGCCGATGTAATGGAAATGCCTTACGAACTGCTAGGGAGTATGCCCGTCGATATCCGTCCCGCCGTCCTCCCGATGTCAACGTCATCCGTAGGCTTGACGACAGACTGCGAAATACGGGAAGCGTCTTGCCAACAGCCAATCTTCACGATACTGGAAGACCGCGGAGCGACCTGACAGTAGCACAGGCGGATGCAATACTGCAGCGGGTAGAAGAGACGCCCGAGTTAAGCACACGCGCAATAGCCCGTGAAATGACTTAGAGTAAGAGTACAGTGCACAGGCTTTTACGGTCTGAGAGGCTACACCCATTTCGGTACACAACCGTGCAAGGTCTGAAACCAGACGACTTTCAGAAACGCATGGCCTTCTGTGAATGGCTGTTGCAGCAACAAAACACAGATAATGGTTTCATTGCACATTTCCTGTGGACTGATGAATCACGGTTCACTTGTGATGGGTATTCAACCATCACAACAGCCATATGTGGTCCCAGATCAATCCGCATGCAATCCGTCCGCAGAAAGATCAGGAACGTTGGTCTCTTAACGTGTGGGCCGGCATACTCGGGGATCGCCTGCTTGGACCATATCTTTTGCCTGAACGGCTCTCGGGAAAGTCGTACTTGGTGTTTCTCAATGAGGTCTTAACCAAGTTCCTCGATGACATACCATTAGCGGCAATACAGGGACTTTGGTTCCAACATGATGGGGCTCCGGCGCATTTCTGTGCTCCTGTACGTGGTTGGATGGATATGGAATACCCCGGTCGCTGGATCGGACGTGGGGGTCCGGTTCTATGGCCGCCACGTTTGCCAGATCTTACACCGTTGGATTTTTTCCTATGGGGCCATCTTAAGGAACTGGTGTATCGAGACGTAGTGACAACACAAATGGACTTAGTTGCTCGTCTGCATGCTGCTTGTACTTCGGTGGACCCCGCGATGCTGCAACGGGTGATGACAGCCATTCCACGGCGTGCTCAAGCCTGCCTCGACATGCACGGCAGACACTTTTAACATCTGCTTTAAATTGTGCATGCTGTTGATATGTTCAATAAAGTGTTTTTCTTGCACTGGCAGTGACGTCATACTTTGTTTTTCGTATTTTTCTCGTAAACTATGGATCGTACAGGAACGCTTCTTTGGGCAGTTTTTATGTACTCCCAAAGAGAGAATATAGCTGTGCAGAGTTTATGCGGTCGTTTTGGGACACCCTGTATAGTCCAATCTATAAATTGCTTAATTCAGACATTTCCTATGAGTGTTCAGACATTTCCTATACTTTACCTATTTTTCTGATATCACTCAATGTAGCAGAAGTATTGAAAACCGACTTAACTTGTTGAAACAGAAAGAAAAAGATATATATATATATATATATATATATATAATATGAGATAGTGATGTAAGTGTGTGAATGGATGTGTTGAAGCTTATTTTGATTAGACGGCTGAATGTAAATATACTGATTTGCACTGTTTGATTTACCTTTCATATAAAGTTATAACAAAACTGTATTAGAACATTTACTCAAATATTTCTGAAGAATTTTTTTACCATCTTACTCTACTACGTATAGAAATTCATACATTTGTGTTGTAGAAAAGAGACAAAATTTGGAGCTCAGTGGGGGATTTTCTGGCTATTCAATCAACCTATTTATTTTCTTTAAATGGTTTGATTTTTTTATCCTTTCCCCCCCAATGAATTTATCGTGTAAGCTTCTGTACTGTTACTAGATATCGTAAAATACATTTTCTGTGTATAGTGGTATATATTTTTTAAATATAAAAGGGCTTCTTATAGTTAAAACGCTCAGCATTATACGTGAAATTTCCATTGAAGGTTTGCTTTCGTTCATTTTTCTCATTCATAGAAGTTCAACGTTTGAAATTTTATATTTAAAAAGTATGCAATTAAAAAACACGTAACCCTTATTTCTTAACCCCTTTAGGACCGCTCCATGTTTCCTTTACTGGAAATGCACCAAACATTTTTTCAACATTTCTTAGAACATTAATTACACAAATAAGTTGTTTCCATAAAATTAAATTTATTTTTAAGAGTGTTACAATATGTTGCGTTTTCGCAACATCAGTCCAAAGCGGTATAAAAATTTAAAAAATATAAAAATTTAAAATTATAAAATTTAAAAAAAAAATTAAATCTTTGAAACATTTAGCATAAAGAGGTACATTACACTTATTACACACAGAAATTGTTTGACTTTTGCAGTGTTTAAATTTTTTTGTTTATTTTCACTATTTTTAGTAATAATATGGCCCATACGGTTTTTCCGAGTTTCGTTGAGAATTAGATTTTGAATTGAAGATGGTCTTCCAATATGTGAAGTTTCAGGTAAAGCAGAATTCATCTGCATTTCTTCAAGCCTTTTTTCAAAGATATGGCTCTCTTGAAGATATAGATCTCTTAAACTCTAATAAACATATTTTAGAATTCATTACATCCATGTAGAGATTCCATTTTCCCATACAATATGCTCCTTTTTTCTTACTATATTGCTTACCTTTTACATTTATTAGAAAAAAAGAATGTCGATTTCACCTGCAATGTCTTTAGGTGATTCGACATTTTCACATAAAATATTATCATCAATAGCTTCTTCATCCGTCAAATCATCCGGATCTGGAGGGATAATGACAAATTTTGGTTCCTCATTAGCTTCTATTGATGATGATTCTGAAATATCATCATCTAGCCCATGAAAATACTCCAATGTCTCTTCCAATGTCAAAAATCGCTTTTTTCTAGAGACAAACTTATCCGAAATGCAGACAATACCAATTTACTGCATGAAAAACTTGGCGGCACTAATAAAACACATTGTAAATAAGTAATACACTTTGGCCTAATGTTGCGTTTTCGCAACATTTTTAAAAATATGAATTGAGAAACATAAAAACAAAATTTATGAATTATCTGTTGAAGCCATTTTGTTCTTTAGTCTCTAGTAAACTCGGAACAAGCATCAAATCGGAAATTTTACATGTGCTTCTATCTAAGGTTATTGTTTCAAAATAGTCATTTTTTTCCCTTTCAAAACACCAGAAAAAAACAATTTTTTGCAAGTGCTTAAAGCGGGGAAATGAGGAAAAAAAATTATTATTATCAATTGAAGTATAGAGAATAAAATAAAAATTTTACTTCAGACGTACAAAATTTTGAACATGCCTTTAAAAAGTACAGAAATTAATGTTGCGTTTTCGCAACGCCATTCTTAAATGGGTTAATTATATTTTATGTGAATAAATAAGTACAAAGGAGAAGGAAATAATGTGTAAAAATGTCAAATTATGTTTTCAGTTTCTAAAATAATGCTGTTAATCCATTCATGTTTGGAAATTTATTTAAATGGATTCAGTTTCATTACTTGAAAAATTTTAGAAATACATATTACTTTAAATAATAAACCAATGCATTAAAACATTTTCCGTTTTGCAAAAATGGAGAAACTATAATACATGCATCTGAAAGGCATTAATACATGTAATAAAATAAATTGTTTCATTAAACAAAATTAATTTTTTTACTATCTGTTTCATAGATACTCCACTGTTTATTTTTCCCCAGCAGAAAATAAGCTTTAAATGAAGTGCATTTAAACAACAAGAAACTTATTTAGGTGAGAATCGAGGCATTAAAATAGTCAAATCCCATTGGACCATTGTAGGGTTTTCTGTTTGTATTTAACATTAAACATTATTTATTTAGAATAAAATTCAACTATTCCCTGTCAGAGGGCTTAAGTGCTAATTCGAGTGTAATGCATTCTTTGCCCCTACGTTCATACGTAAATCATCAAACATTGCAAATAGTTCAGTTTATTCTAATATCGGAATGCAGTGCAATAATGATCTACACAGTTGTTGGAAATTTGAATTTACTCCCGAATTGAAGTTTCTATACAAAATTATATTTTGATCATAATAACACAATATTGTGTGTGATTTTGGTACATGAGTTTATGCGGTGTTCTGTTGTTGCACAAGTATTTATGACATTCTAAATCGTGTATCCTTTATTCGGAAGATATTTCGTGTTTCCGAGAAAAAAAAATATATTAAACGGCAAAACTCTTAACGCAAAAATCAAACACTTCTCTAAAAAGACGACCAGGTAATCCAAAGCGCGAAACCCAAAAACTTAGGTATGTCAAAAACTTGTATCATCTAAGTTCACACATTTTAAGATTAGCGGTTCACCACGGTTTGAAAGTGTCACTCAACCAAACTGTCCTTCCTCTTGAACCATATATTGGGAGCAGACCAACGAAAACTGTCTGCTTAGAGATGATCAGTAACCACACCTTGTGGACAGTAATTAGCTAACGATGACTCTTCATCATTTGTAGCTTAGTTTTAATAATAGCGGCAGCCTTTGTTTCAGGCTAAAGCCATTATTATTTCTCTGAAATACCTCTGGAAAATTGTCGGCTTATTTAAAGATCATTTATCAAAGCCCTGATAAAGCACTGGGCCGTGTAATTGAACTTTTGCCAAGTATTTGTAAGCAGGAAAATAGCTTTGTCCGCAGCACTTTCGTGCACTTGGGTTTATAAGATTTTAAATAAAACAAAGCTCGGTAGACTTTTGTTTTCCTACATTTGTCAGTGATTCATTATAGTGTTATGTTTTAGATAAGTGCTCATTTGTGAAAATTTTGTTGTGAAGTTCTAAATATTAATTTATTCATCATTAATCAACATATCTAAATGTCTAATGGATAAAAATGATTTAGAAAAGTTTGCGCATTCTTTTGCTATGAATATTAATATTTATATAAGTTTGGAAATGTTTGTTTCAGCCATGGATTGAAAAGGGGAAAATTGTTGTAGATAAGGAGTAGGTAAAGTTAATATCGCGTAAAGTTTTGCATCTACCCATCATTATATGTATTTAGCATAATTGTGACACATAGGATGAGATTAAGAAAATAATAATTTTTAAGGCACATTGCTAGATCTTTATAACAACCTCATGTCTCGTAATATACTACTATGATCAAAAAGAATCCGGAATGCTTCATTTAAAATATATATATAGTAGATATCGTGTGAAAACTGTTATCAAACATTTTACGACTTCTATAAACATATCGCAATAGTGAGGAATTTATTTTATTTTACTGTCTGAAAATAAATTTGTTTTTAATGAGATAAGAATTTTCATTCTGTCGATTTTCCGAAATGGCGAATGTTATTAAGCAAAGAACATGCATTAAATTTGATTTTCGCAATGAAATTTCTGCTACAAAAGCATTTCATATGCTGCAAAAAGCTTTTAAAGACGACTGTTTATCAAAAACTATAGTATTCGATTGGTATACAAGTTTAAGATGGAAGAGAATCCGTCGTAGATTATCCGCGATCTGGTAGAACATCCACTTCGAATAATAATCAAGATATCGATAAGGTCAGAGAATTAGCGTTGGCGATCATCGTTTGACAATAAGGCCGTCTGCACACGAAGCAACTCAAAAGAAACTGATAACTGACTCCAATCACAAACCAGTCCGTGATGAGTCGTAACCTATGTAATTGAATGGAGCAACGCGCACGGCACCGCATTGCTGACGGGTTTGTAACCAGTTGCGCCGTGTGCGTTGCTCCATTCAATTACATAGGTTACGACTCATCACGGAATGGTTTGGAGTCAGTTATCAGTTTCTTTTGAGTTGTTTCGTGTGCAGACGGCCTAAGAGACGTTATTGAACAAGTTCCTATATAATTTGTTTCCTGTTAATTTCAAAAGATCATTTAGGGTTGCAACGCGTCGCTTCTCGAGTTGTTCCAAGAACTTTAAATTTGTTCCAAAAACAAAAACGTGTTCAAATGCCCTGAGAGATGCTTTCTGAAAGCAATTCCCTTCTAAAACACATTATTACCGTTAATGAAACTTTGGTATACGCTTTTGATACAGAAACAGCTCGACAATCAAGTGAATGAAGCTTGAAAGGTGAAGGAAGACCGACACGACCACGTCAAAGTTCCTGAAAAATCAAGCTAATGCTGACTGTTTTCTTTGATTGTCGGGGTGTTGTTCATTATGAATTCTTACTAACTGGCCAGACAGTCAATAAACATTATTATTTGAGTGTATTTGTAACGTCGGTTTAAAGTTTTGTTTGTAATGAAATCAAAACCACAAAGTAAAAGACTTAAATTCAGATGACTCCTAAATATATGCCATATGAATAAAAGGAAAGAAAAGGTTAAAAAGCTCTTTCCACAGGTACGTATAGCAAAACCTTAAAAAATGCTATTTCTGTTTTTTTATTTTTTTTCGTATCTCATTTCATGTGAACTCTGATGAGGGAACTTTTTTCTTAATTTAAAATGAAAAAAGTTATGCTCTTTATTTTATTTTTCTATCTTTTGACAGTCAAGATTTTAATTTATCTGTCGGTAGTAATTAGTCTCTAGATTGTAGGAAAGTAACTTATATTGATTTTTCGAGGCGTTTGATGTCAAAATGACGTTGACTGATAATGCATTTATTTCTTGCAATTTTTTTCTTATATTTGCGTAATACAGGGATTAGCTTATTCGCTTAACTTAATTATTTTGAAAACGCAATACAATAAATAAATTAAAAATTAAGAAAAACGTTTTTTAACATTGAATTCATCTAATAGGTATAATAATTTCATATTTAGAATTTTTTTTACAAATATAAAACTCATTTTAATTTATTTTTATTGAACATCTTAATTCATTTTATTTCATTGAACATATATTTTTAATATTCATCTAATATTTTTTTAAATTCCTTTAAAGCTTTCATTTGACCTCTAATAATACTTAATTCAAGAGTATTTAGACTTTATATGCATATCATGATCAGATGACGAACAGTTATTGCTGATCAATTTCTTTCGCAAAGTTTCCTGGATTCCTTAATTGTAAAGTTTGCTTGATTTTATAAAAGTCGTACTGTGGTTTTCCTTTGAAGTTGAAACTGGAAGGTCTGATTCTTGGTCTGCCTTCCTCAAATTTTTTGTTTCTTGTATTTTTGAGTTTTCAAAGCTCATTGTATTCGAGTTTATAACATTAAACATTTATCCCTTGGAGTCTCTTAAATAATTATGCTAAATAATTATAAAAGAGACTAAGCTAAATAGACCTAGATTTCAGATAAGGGTTTTTCGATTACTCTCTTAAAGTAATTCCTTTTTTGCTCACCTGAAAACACTTGAACAATATGTAAATACATTTCATTCCCTCTAGTTGTTTTTTATAAATATGTTATATAAGTAATTATCATAGTTTGTACGCAGTATGTCAAGAAAATAAAGTTATGCATATATATATATAATGTTTTTGTTGTTGTTTATAATGACCCATAGCCGGAAGTATTCTACACCAGGTCCATTTAAACAAGCGGGCTCAGTGGTGTGAATCCGGTTTATAATCCGGATTGACACACTGAGCCCGCATCACAATTGTTGGAGTCCGACTCAGAAAGATGCCACCTTAATTTTTGATCGAGGATCCCCAGGTGTGGCATCTGGAGGGATCGTACCCTCTCCCATCTTCTTGACCTCATAGAGGGACTTTCCAGTGTATTGATTTAACATGCTAATATCCAGATATAACTTTAATTATAGCTGATTTGTAGGGAGACACAATATGTTTTTTCTTTCATTAATAAAAATAATAAATATAAAATACTTAAATTTTTTTCAGAAAGTTTTGTTTTATTTTTAATGTATGTCATACTTTATTTTTCTCTAGTGCGCATCTGTTTGGACTTCAATAATGTACATTATCTTTTTCTCCAACATTAAAACGGTGTCACATTTAATTGAATGCATTTACTGAAATATTTCTCGCTGTGAAACGCATTTCAACTCTTTCTACGTGACAGTTAGCTCCATGAGTATGAAAACAAATTACTTTGCAGATGCTTAACGGTGTAATTTTCTAAATGCTACTGATAGAAACTTTAAACTATGACTCTGCTAATGGCAGCTCTTAAATAGTTTATGCGGGGGAACTTTGCGGCATAATAGAATCCGCTTCATGTTAAATGCATATCTAGTTTAAAGTTTTATGGGTAATTTTAACCTTTTAATTTCTAGGACTAGTAAAATGATATTTGTTAGGTATCAAATATTTGAATGTCTGAATTTATAGTTACTTACAGAGCAACAATGTAAAATATATGGAATTACTAAAAGGAATAACTAAATTAATGGAATTACCAAAATAAATCTATCTGGAATTATCTTATTTTGTGGACATTCCTAATATAAATTATTATGCGAGAGTCATAATTTTAAAAATCTAAGTTTTATAATTTCACATAAAATCAATCTACTAATATCTACTTTCATACTATCCTGTTGTGAAAATTAGAATCTGAATATTGTTTTTAAAATCATTCTAACCTCAATGTGGTGCTATCGGATTTTTTTACGTGGTGAAACATATCACTGCATAGGCAGTTTATAATTCCCTTAATTAATATAAACTGTGATATATTAATATTACAAGTAAAAAAATTTCAACTTCTATTTTTTCATTTTTAGCATAACGCTTTGGTTTGGGCATTGCACGTATTATAATGTTTTTAATGTTTACCATAACACATTTGTTGTATTATCTTAAGAATTTTTTATTTAAAATATTAAATAGATGAATGTTTGCATTGCTCATTTTCCTTAGAAAATTTTAGTCTAGCTACTGTTCCGACATATTATTTATATTTTAAAATAGCTCTATTTGCAATTAACTAAACATTGATATTCTCCCATATTTTTATTCATATGAGTATGCAGAAACACTTACTCCCTTTAATCGCTGTTTACTTTAGTTCGGAATATAATACCAACGAATAAGGCAATTTTTTTTTCGGTAGCTTTAATTTATTATTCTCTATGGTCAATAAAATGAAGGGGTATAGATGCGAAAAGCATTCAGCTTCCTTGAACGATGTTTTTATATGCGTGACTATTTACTTTTAAATAAATCTGAAGGCTAAAAATATGTAAAGCACAGAATAATGAAAGTGAAACTTTGGAGCTATAGTGGCATCTTGGAAAAGATACATTTTAAATGTAAATTCCGAACCACGTCTCCAAATTTTATTAAAACGCAACTTCAAACTGAGACATAAGTTTTCCCTATTTAATGTTTCATTCATATAATCTGCATATGAGATTACTCAGTTAACGTAATTGAGATAATGCGAATACCTCGTGTAATTTTTCAACCGCAAAATTATTGTGTATGGTGCAATATCCCTAAATATACTTATATGTCAATAGAGTAGAATGGTTTTTCTTTCTTCCCCGAATTAATACAAAATTGCAATAGCTAGGGAATGATCTTTTCGAGCTAAGCAATTAGGTTTTTGTATTATCTAGGAGGATTAGTCCAATTATACCTGACTTAAATATCATACAATGAAAATACTATCTCCAGAAGAACTTTCAATCCAAATAAATTTTACTGCAAAGAAAATGAAGGAAATTTATTCCTTGTGTATAAATCCTAATGATGTCATCTATAAAATTTATAAAATTTTGATGTTTAGAAAAAAAAATTAAGTGCCTCAATTCAAATTTGCCATGAATCCGGTAAGTTTAATATTTTATCGATGCATGCACTTTAAAAAATATGCGTGTTTTAATGATTCCAGTAGTATATATTGTTAAAATGTCGTCCTAATGGTTTACATCACAAAGAATTTTTATGATTGTATTAGCAATTATTTTACTTCGTCCTGTAATTTTCAATTCTCCTGCCCCTGGCTGTGACACTACTATCATGTCCCTATGACAGCATACAATTCCAGGCTATCTGAAAACATCATTTCTTTTTGATTATCAGCATTTTTGCAGCTGTAAATAGTCGACAAATTTTCTCGATAGTTTTAAACTAAGGAGAGTGAGTACAAAGCTGCCTTAATGTACCAATTACGATAGTGCTCTCTCCTCACCGCAACACATTCTCTAAAGTTTAAATGTTGTAGGACACTTGTAGTTTTATTTTATAAACCTTTATAAATCGTAAGAGAAATTTATTCTGTTTTTAAAAATAATTTGTTTCATTGAAAATAATTCTGCATTCTAAGTGTCTCTATAATACATAAAAAATCAATTATATTAACAGTTTATTACTTCCACCAAATCAGCAAAAATCGAGAACGCATTAGGAATATTTTTATTCCAACTATAAAAAAAACAGCTAATGGATACGAAATCTTCTTCACCGCTCCATTGCAATTAAGTTTTCTCCTTTTGAAAGAATGTCTGGATTTTTATGGAACTTACCGAGAAAAGGTAATTAAATTTTAACATCTAATGACTTTGATATTTGGGCAAAATTACCAGGTTAGATAAAGTTTTGGGTGGGGATTGCGAACACGTTTATGTACTGCACCTGAAAGCGATAAAAGTTTTATGAAAGTTCCTACTTCGGGACATAGCGTATGTATGGAATTGCTACATGATTTTTGTCTTCTCTCAGACTAATGAGTTCTTATTCGAAGCAAGCATTAAACATTCTGACATTAGCTGAAATGTTTAGCTTGGGAAAACGGTAAATACTGCAGTAATAAAGAGAAACATTGATGCATTAGAGTAATTGAAAAAGCAAAATGTGTGGATTTTCTATCCCAGAATTTCTCTTACGAAAATAATTCACAGTTTGAAGATAGAATGGAAACACTTTTTCACGATAATATAAAAATCGATAGATGAGGTTTAGCAGAAAATTCCGAGAAAATTACTGTTTCTTTATTTATTTTTATATACAGGAAGGAAAATTGATAATAATTCCTAGACTGATATAGAATCCAAACTTAGCAACCACTACGGCTTTAATTAAAAGAAAAAGGATAAAACGATTACAATACCAGTTAAGACTATATTTTGCCTGTCATTCCTCTTATTCAACATCCTGATACTATTTATAGAACAGTGGTTCTCAAACTAGGGAGATGTGAGGGATATTAGGGGGGGGGGGTGCTGATGGTTTACACATGTATATGTAGAACCTGGCTCGAGGTAACCTATCGGTAACGCTTCGGCTTTCGGTTCTGAAGGTGTTCGGATCGAATACCAACAAGCCCCGTTAAATACCCCCGTGTCTAGAAAGGATATGAGCAAGTTAATTCGTATATCGGAAAGTCTTTCTATGATGTCACTGGGTGGGGAAGGTATGATCCCCCCAGATGTCGTACCTAGGGGTGCTCGGTCAAAACTGTGGTGACCCCCAGCAGAGTCGAACCTTGACACTTGTGTTGCTATTAGAAACCGGAGCCGCACTACTCTGCCCGAAACCTATCTGGTGTGGAACTTCCGGCCATAGGCATTAATAACAACATATGATGATCGTATTTTAACAAGCCTCGTGCAAACAAAATTAAATTCAGCATTAAGGCATTTGGTGGTTATCACATTTTTTCTATGTTTTTATTAACTCGCTTTCTTGTTTGTTTGTGTGTTTGTGTTTTTGTCCAGTACAAATCTTGCAATAGATTTTTAACTGAATTCCCGACTAGTTAGACATTTGAAACTTTTAGAATAGCTCAGAACACGATTACAATGCATTCTTTTGATACTTTTAGCCATCTTTAAGCAGATTTGAATTCATTTTCATTTATTTTCAGTTAATTTTATTTTGTAGACTGGTGCATCCATCTGTCGGCCGGGACGGGAACGAAAAGTTAAACGTAAGTTAACTTCCAATTAACTTCATTTTCTTTCAAATTTATAGGATAATTCATCAAAAAAAATTTTAAAAGTATTTATTAATACATAAAATTGTCAAGTCTATATGATTCAACAGAAAATTTAAAAACATGGTATATAAAAAGTTCGTCTTAAACTTGTAATTATACTTATTGACTTCTTTTTCATTTACTTTTTATTATTTCTTTCAAATTTTATGCAGGCGTAATGGGGGGGGGGGAGCTGGTGCAGGATCAGATGGTCATCCTAGTGGAGCTGGAGATTTAAAAAGATTGAAAATAACTGTTATTATTCTTTGATTCCCAATGCAGAAATCTGTTGACGAAGTCCTTAGGTATGCAGAAATAAATGGGAAAAAGACAAAATTGTAAGGATAGCAAAATATAAAATACATAAACAAGAAAAGCAATTAAGAAAACTCTCTCCTGCGATTACTAGCCTCCTATCCCAATAACATCCAAACAGAGAACACCTGGTTTAGGCAGAGCAGGACATGAAGTGCTTACCATCTATGTTGCCTGGAAAACAAGGAGGGAATACATAACAGGATAAAATCCGCACTATATTTAAATACATAGCCAGGCAGTCGTGTTCATTTGCAATCCTGAAAGCAGAATTTACAATATCACGTGAGCGATCGGGAAGGTCTTGTTCCTGACTTTATTTTAAATACAGTTTTGTACCCTTTATTTTCTGTTTTTACAAACTTATAGGCAGTTTTATAAGGAATTTTACTGGGAGCACAGAGGGATAGTGAGGTTCCATTTTTTGCTAATAAATCTACTGCCTCATATCCTGTTATGCCCCAATGGATGTTAGAATCATTGTTATATAGTTAAAGTTTTTAATTCGACATAATTCATGTATCGAAGTAATAAAAACATAAACACTTGCATGACAAAAAATAATTTAATTACTTTCTTTAAATTAAGTATTCTGTCCTATATGATGTAAAATTTATCAGAATATTACGTACGGTTACTTTTAAAAACATAAATTCTTTGCGCATAATCTTGCATAGTTATTTATTTTTATGCGCATGAAGAAAAAGTGTCGTTTGAATGTAAGTGTTTCAAAGTGTAGAATAGAAAAGACTTTTCTGTTAATACAAACAGATAAAAATGATAGAAGTACCGGGGTTTAGAACTATTTTCCTTCTCATTTCTTATACAATGCATCTTGATCCTGTTTGTATACGAATAATCCAAGTAAAGTTTTCAATGCATTCTTATAGAGGGTCGTTCACTCGAGACTCTACCCGATAAATACCAACATGCTGAATCGATGAGTGGATCTCTGTTTGAATGGCAATGGCGGACATTTTCTGCCTTTTCTGTGATATCGACGTGATTATGAAGAGGTAAGGCACTTTGTATTCAAATTTCACCTTCAAATATTTTCCCATTTTAAATCTAGAGCGTTTTAGAGGGTAAAGTTTCGAATGAATCACTCCATAGAATGTGCAAGAGCACATTATCTAAGCAGGGAAGTTATAAACATATAACTATTGCAATGCTGTATAATAGTATTTGAAAAAAATTTCTTTATTTTTGTTGACATATATTTTATAAGGATTTGAATATTGTAGAGGGCACAATTTTGCGGTTTTACAAGGTGAATATACTAAGCGAGCGGTTTCCCATAGCGACGGTTGTTTTACGCTTTATTATTTCTCTGAAGTTTTGTTTTTAGTATACGGCAATATTTTTGTTTGTTCTAATAATTTATGAATAAGATGTAAGGCAATAAGTTCGTTTGTTTTCGAAAATATATGTGTCAATTCGGCCATTAAATATGTTTTTGTAAAACTACTTTGCATAGTAGTCAATGAAGGTTTCATCTTAATAATCTGATGCTTGCAAAACAAAACTTCTGAATTTGAAACTTTGACTTTGTAACTCTATTGAAGAAGACCCTGCTTTAGCTGCAACAAGTAACACTAGACGGCAAAAAAAAACAATTCTGCCCCTGACACCATTCTTACTGATTCTTATGTAAAATGACCTCCTGAATCCGAATATGACCTCATTTTTCCCCCATCACCCACCGTTTTTGGGGGGATGGCCCCCCACCTATTTTTATCATTTTTCCATAATTTGGAGAGATGAAAAGGATAAGTTTCGCCTTTACATTTCTTCTGAGGGGCTAGAGAGGGGAAAAGTTCTAAAACATGAACATTTGTTGCAAGGAGGTAGATTTGGGGGGGGGGGGATTTACCCCATTAAATTGTAAAATAAATCATTAAAAATGATACATTTTTCCGGTTTTTTCGCAATTTTTTTCATTTCTTTTCTGCTTACTCCAGCTTCCAGCTTTTCTTTCTCAAACACCCCCAAATAATAAAAATATATAGCAACAATAATAAAAATATATAGAAACAGTTCGGAAAATTCCCAATACCCCGCGCGCGCAGGATGCACAGGAATTCTCATGCTTTGACACGTTTAAACTTGCATTGCTCCAGTCACTATAGTCCTGCACTGTAATCCTTATCTTCCCTCATTTTTATCACTTTCCGATAGTAATTTTATGGCCATGAATTTGATTTGGAGGGGTGAAAAGGATTATTTTAGCTATAAAGAATAATGAATAAAAAGTAAAATAATAAATGTAAACAATAATAAATAAATAACTACCTTCATTTGGTGCTTGCTTTCCTTTTATACCCTGAGGTAGAAGTTTCTCGTACCAAAAACCAGCAGTACTCTGCCAAAATGCTCGCATTCCACTTCCCTGAAAATCTCCTCTCGAACTTATTAATGTCGTGATTGAATTGTTCCCCGTGTTCATCCGAAACTTCTAAATTCTCAGGTAAGAAGTCCAGGTTTGAGTGAAGGAAATGCACTTTAAGAGACATGTTACACGCCATGGCCTCGTCTGCTGACAGCAATTCCTCGACATGAGCTACATAATCATCACTTTTGTTGTTACCCAAAAAGTTCTCACACACGTTTTGGAATGCAAGCCAAGCTCGTTTTTCTTTTCGATTCAGGTGTTCAATAAACGTGAATCTTGGAATGGTTGTCTAATCTGGGGGCCCATGAAAACTCCTTCCTTGATTTTAGCCTCACTAAGACGAGGAAATTTAGTTTTAAAAAATTGAAATGCATCACCTGTCTTGTCCAGTGCTTCACAAACTGTTTGATCAATCCGAGTTTGATGTGCAAAGGCGGCAAGTAAATATTTTCCTTCGGGACCAGAGGATCATGAGAGACATTTTTCTGGCCGGGAGTAAAACTTTCTCGCAGCGGCCAGTTCCGTACGATGTAATGTTTGTCTCGGGCTCGGCTGTCCCATTCACATAGGAAGCATCAGTATTTTGTGAAGCCTGATTGCAGGCCCGTGAGTAGAGCAACAACTTTTAAGTCAGCGAAAATTTTCCAATTATATTCATGATAACTGATTTTATCAAGGATTCGGCTGATGTTTTCGTACGTCTCCTTCATATGCACAGAATATGCAACCGGAACTGATGGTAACCCATTCCCATTAGCCAACAGGACAACGTTCAAGCCTGCCTTTGATGAGTCTATAAACAGTCTTCATTTGTCGGGATCACATGGCATCTTCAGTTCTATCATTAATGCATTTGAATTAGGGTAGAACACTAAGCCTTCATCTTCCGAAAAAAGTAATTTCAGGGTTGACTGCCTGGTCCTGTAACAAGATATTTTTACACCCTTTTCTAAGAGATTCCACTGCTGAAGTCGAGATCCAAGAAGTTGAGATTCACTCTTAGGTAACCCCAAATCACTTACCAGATCATTCAATTCCGATTGAGCAACGAGGTGATGTTGTCGATGAGCAGAATCAGCTGAACACTCTTCATCATCGGTGGACGCATCATTTGATTCTCCAGGCTGTGGCTCAAAGTCTTTCAAATATGTTTCAGGCTCTAGAGTGTAGGTTTTGGGGGGCACTGGGATCGGCAAAGATTCGTTGTGAGGAACTGGTCTTAGAGCTGAAGGGATATTAGGATACTAAACTGTATGCTTACATTTGCTAGAGAACCTGGAGGTGGAAGTCGAAACATAAAAATTCCTGTGCAAACCTGTGCCCGCGGTGTATTGAGAATCTTCCGAACTGTAGCTATATATTTTTATTATTGTTGCTATTTATTGCTGCTATATATTTTTATTATTTCGAAGTGTTTGAGAGAGGATGAGGGGGGAGGGGGCTGGAATCTAGAATAGATAGAAAATAAGTGAAAAAATTGACAAAAATACGGAAAAATCGGCCATTTTTAATGATTTTTTTATTTTATTTAAGCGGGCAAATCCCCCCCCAAATCTACCTCTTTGCTACAAATGTTCATGTTTTAGAACTTTTCACCTCTCTAGCCCCTCAAAAGAAATGTAAAGGCGAAAATAATCCTTTTCATTCCTCCAAATTATGGAAAAGTGATAAAAATAGGTGTGGGGCCATCCCCCAAAAACGGTGGGTGATGGGGGAAAACTGAGGTCATATTCGAATTCAGGAGGTCATTTTACTCAAGAATCAGCAGGAATGGTGACAGGGGCAGAAAAAAAAGTTTTTTTGCCGACCAGTGTAATATAAAATAAATTGGAGTTAAGAATTTTGTAACTTTCAATGACTTTAATGGACCTTGGAAGGTATTGAATCAAATTGACCACTGTCCTTCTTCAGAAAAATTAAATATCCGTTTAGTTTAAATAATTCAAAGAAGAAACAAACGCGAATGCAAATGAACAGCGCTTTGCTACGCGTCATTCTGTCATGCGAGAGGCGACATGCGGCAAGCCCGGCCAGTGTGGAAAGAACGGAAAATTCGAAAAAGAAAAGATCGGTCTGGTGCTTAGTTCATAGCCGTATCGGATTCGCTCAGTTAAATGTTAAGCTATGGGGAAATTTTTTCCAATGATTGTAAACTTGGATTTATTTTAGATCTCTAATATTTACCCCATAAAAGAGAAATAATTTTTTTACATTCCTATTTTATTAATACTAGACATTTCGACCATCAAAGGAAATTATGTACCGTATTTATTGGACTACAAAACGCAACTTTTTACATAAAAAATCGACTTAAAATTGGGGGTGTGGTATCTTATAGAAAGAAGTAAAATAAAATGAATACTTTATTATTAGTCCAGTCAATGAGTGCTCAAAAGTGGGGTGTAGAGTGCATGAAAAATTCGAGAATTTTCGACTCCAGGACTTTGTTAGAAGTAGTTTGCGAGTAAACATACTAAAAGTCACCGCCCCTGGGAGGTGACTTGAGGGGGGGGGGGGTGGAAAGGTCCCATTTTTGGGTTTTCCGCTTATAGCTCGTAAACGGTGCACTGTAGAAAAATTTTTATATAAAAATGAAAGCTAATTAAATTTCCTATAAAATTGTTTATATACATATTTGTCTAATTCCCAACGGTTTTCGAGATATACGTTATTGAAAATCGGTAATTTTCGTAAAACTCCTTTTTACCTCACTCTTTTTGTCAAACATTTGCTCCTAGTGCCTCCCACGATCGTTTCTCAGAGAAAGTGTCAGAGACGAGGTTGTAGAGCATTAAATTTTCTTCAATTTTATGTAACTTTTCCCTTTTTATCTTCAACCAATTAAAAGTTATAGTATTTCTAACATTTACGCTCAATTTTGATGTTGCTCTAGAAATGAGTATGTTGAGAGTCTGTTGTGTTTAACTGCTGTAACTTGCTATCGTGATGATTAACACTCTAACAATGGAAATAAGGTAATTGCAATTGAAACACAACACTTTTTCATAATTATAGCTTTCATTATTGTAATGTTCTTATCTGGTGAAGTTAATTACTAACAACTAATGGTGGTAGGGGTAGAATGTTCAAGAATATTCCAGGCTTCCTCCTCGATATCAAAAGGGCACCGACAGGCTAGAATGTTCCACACTTCTTCTGTTATGTTCTATCTACACTACTATTATACTATTATTTGATAATATTAAATTAAATCTATATTAATAAAAATTTAATTTAATATTATCAAAAATATAATTCTTGAAAATGAATGAATGAGCTTGTCTTTGCCAGAGCAGTGCGGGGTCTTTGAAGGTACCAGCCGGACGTTCCAGACCCTTCCACCCTTTAATTTCCAGTTATTTTCTTCACAATTATTTTCACCAATTCATTTTTACAACATTTAAATATAAAATGAATATATTTAAATTAATTTCAAAAATACAATTCTTGAAATTCAATGAATCAAAATTATTATTTAAAAACAATTAATAAAAATTTAATTTTATATTATTAAAAATATAATGCTTGAAAATTAATGAATGGGCATGTATTTGTCAAAGCAGTGCGGGGTCACTTTCTTGGAGAAAATACCTTGTCAAACATGATATCAGATGAAGTCGAACTCTCGGAGGAAGAGCAGATATGCATCAGCACGTTGCGTCAGATTTCCTCTCCGAGCCTCCCTCATTGAATTCTTTGAACCAAAACAAATTACTCGAATCAGTGGCTATAAAATTTGGAGAAGCGATGGACAGGATCAACAACAATGGACCTACTGCAATGCTATGGATCGAGTACTTCAAAATGTTGAATTTGATAAAGAAGTACATCCATGCAGAGAGACCTGAACTGCAGTAAACGAATGATACCCTATTTTTGCGCTGCTGGACACTTATGTCAAGTCTTGCCACTTATATGTACAGGATATGGAAAGCCTCTCTATTGACAACAGAGGAATACGAGAAGTCCGTCAACAAAGGCTACTTTGCTATGAGAAGGAATAACCGGTTCTGGTGCGGCATGTGGTCAACCAAGACCATCGAGACAACCTTGATGCGGTCATTATCAAGCCGAGATGGCATGACCCGTGGTAGAGGTATGATAGATAGTGCTCTCAGTAAATGGGTAATTGGGATGACTTAAACTCAAGACAAATGTGCTTCACTCGAAGAATATTATGGTGTTTTGTTTTCATCAAGAGAGCAGCACAAGGATTTGGGAGAAGCTCTCCAAAGTCGAGATGCAAGTGACATTGGCAAGCTTACACAATGATTTGATAATTATCCTCCTTTTCTGAGGACCGAGAAAATCATGTCAATAGTGACAGGAATCTTGGGAGATGATACAAGCTTATGTCATGATGCAGTTACAATTGGCAAACGAGCAATGGCAAAAATGGAAAACTTGCCATTCACAAATATCAAACTGTCACGGAAAGATCGCGAGCTTCCTCTTACCTCAAAGAATTTGACAATCAAGATTGACGATGAAAAAGTATTTGTGGTTTCCATTCTTGTTTTTTCAGCGAATATCCATTACCAAGAAATCGAACGAGGATTTGAAAAAATATATGTAATATGAACTGACTCCCTACCCCCTGGCATTCTTCAACGAAAGTGGAATGAGAAAGTGCAGAAAGTCAGTACTGTACACACTGTTTAAGCAAATTAATAAGGATGTGACCTGGTCTATGAAAAGGGGGCTTAGGTGTCAAAAAATCATTTTCCACTTTTTTCCGATTCGGATACAGTATGAGACGCTCTTTCACATGATGAAAACCAGAAAGTCATAAATTGTGGAAAAGTTTACTATAAATGAAGAGAAAGCAGAGTACATATACGAAAAAAAAACGGATTTTAAAGATAAAAGATTAAAAAAACATTTTTAAGATTCAGAAAACATTATTATATGCCAGAAAAACATTACTAAGTAGTTTTTGTATTTTTCTTCGTCGTCGTCTTTCTTGAGACCTTTTAACGTGTTGGTTGGGAGGAAGATGGACCTTGTTCCACGTCTGGTTCGAGAACATCTCCACTAACCTTCGCCTTTCGTTTCTTTGATGCTAACTCTTTTTTCGATAATGGAACCATACGTTTCTTCGATGCCAACTCCTTTTCTGATGATGCAGCCTCACATTTCTTCGATACCAACTCCTGTTTTGGTAATGGAGCCAAACAATCTGCTTTACTTATATCGGAAACTAAGCTGCGAAGATTCTGATAAATATACCACTGACGCTCCAAAGATAAACCAACTGGCTCTATAATTTCTGGCATTTTACGACCGATAGGTTTTAATAGAAGATGAAATGACTCCACGTCCTCACTGTCTGCAAATTTCTTCGTTTTTACACAGTCCGTGCAAATTATAAAGCGATGAAATTGTGTTATGCCAACTAATGACTTATAGAATGGTTTAAGGTAGCTGTCCCATTCATACCAAACAACTTTCTCGGCCGATACAGTTTTATTATAACCAACAGGTGACGATTCCACAAAGCACTGCAGTAAATCATAACGTGATAACGAAAAAGACGGCCGGCGTGATAAAAATGATAACATTTGTAAACTCAATACGATTAACTACGATAATATTCCTAGCAGAAACAACACTTAACGTCCTTGAATATAGTTAGACACCAGGCAACGCAGATAAAAGGGAACAACTAACTCGAAACTGACGCAACGAGTTTTTCACCTTTAATAGCTGTTTTCTCGATAATTTATTTTCTCACGTAAGTCCCCTTTTCATAGACCAGGTCACAGGATGTTGATTTAACTACCTTCGAATTTGTTGTTGATGGGGGATTCCTAGTCTACAAAATTGTTTGGCAAAAAGAGACAACTGTATCAGCCATTTGTGATGGTTATGTTAAATTTCTGGAGACCCATTATCATGGGAGAGATTGTACAGTGGTTTTTGATGGGTACACTTACACATCAGAAGTCATAAAAGCAGATGAACAGAGTCGACGATATCGACTCAGGAGTTGTGTGTACATCAATGTCAGTTTGGAAAGTGAAATTAAAGTCAAACAAAAGGATTTCCATCCCAAATTTCATAATAAGATTCAGCTAATAAAACTGCGGATGATGCAGCTGCAGAAAAATGGGATAAATACGCTCCAAGCCTCAGGTGCTGACGTCGATATTGGGAAGACAGCTATCAATAAATCGCAAAATTCCTCGGTTGCCGTTATTGGAGTGGACGTCGACTTGGCTGTTATCTGGGTAGCCTAAACTCCAACTGATCGCGACATTCTGCTGGTAAAACCTGGAAGAGAAAAGATCAAGATGAGTGTATAAATTCCACAACAGCTGCAGCAGGAGTTGAAAATGAAGAACAATGTCCATTTGTTATTCTTACATGCATTCACAGGCTGTGACACAACATTCGCAGCGTATCGCAAGAGTAAAGTGAGTTTTGTCAAAATCTACCAGAAGTCCAAAATCATACAACGTGCAGCTGATGTATTTGTTAGCGGTTCTTCTTCCCCTGACTCCCCTGAGACTGCTGGGATCATGAGTAGTCTCTAATGGTATGGCGCTCCAGCCACAGAAAAATTCCTCAAAGAGTTCCGCCACAAATCATTTATCAAAGTAGCTGCAACACATGAAACCTGATCTCTCAACTCTCGCTCCAACTGAAGGAGCTGTTAAGCAGCAAACATTCTGGACGAACCACCAAGTACACCTGTGGTTAGGGGACGAAACTAATGATGGGGCGCTGAATTGGAGGTGGGAGAGGAGGAATGACCAACTAGTTCCGAAACTCTCAGAGTTGCATGTTGCCCCTGACGAAATCTTGAAGATGATTTTTTGCCGATGCACGAAAGGATATGACAGTGGCAGATGTAGTTGTAGAAAAGCATCATTAAACTGCTCTGTCACATGCCTGAATTTCAAGGGCAATTGCACCAACGGAATCGCAATATTAATTCAGGAAGAACGTGACGATGACGACATCTATACTCTACCAATCTCTTTGGACGACGTCTCCACTGCTGACGAAGATGAATGAGCCTCGACAATCCGCCTAAAAAAACCAAGATGTTGCCTTGAATGCACATTTGTTTTTCATTTTAGAATTACTATCAGTCCATGCAAATACTTTCATTATAATAATATACAAAAAACTATAATTATTAAAAAGTGTTATTATAATATTACGAATCATATCATGGAAATATTTACATGGACTGATAGTAATTCAGTCCATGTGGTTCCTGGGTTTCAGTTGCAATTACCTTTGTTTCATTATTGAAATGTTTTTATTCATCATGATAGCAAGTTACAACATTTAAAACGCAACAGACTCTCAACATACTCATTTCTAGAGCAACATCGAAATTGAGCGTAAATGTTAGAAACACTATAACTTTTAATTGGTTGAAGATAAAGTAGCAAAAGTTTATATCAAATTGAAGAAAATTTAATGCTCTACACTTTTTCTGAGAAACGATCGTGAGAGGCACTAGAAGCAAAGGTTTGACAAAAAAGAGTGAGGTAAAAATGATCTAATTTTTTTTAAATGGTCTTCTAATTTTTTCGAAAATTACCGATTTTCAATAACGTATATCTCGAAAACCGTTAGGAACTAGACAAATATGTATATAAACAATTTTATAGGAAATTTAATTAGCTTTCCTTTTTATATAAACATTTTTTCAACACAGAACAGTTTCCGAGATATCAGCGAAAAACCAAAAAAATGGGACCTTTCCACCCCCTCACCCCTTGAGCTCACCTCCCAGGGACGAGGACTTTTAGTATGCTTACCCACTAACTACTGCTAAGAAAGTCCTGAAGTCAAAAATTCTCGCATATTCCATGCACTCAATAATGCATTCTTTCACTGGTCTATATACAGCTTGTGGAAATAATTCCTCCATGAGCTGATTTAATCCGATATGGGTCCTACCCAACAGTCCCTTCCAATTCCGATAAAATGTAATATTTCTTATGAAATACCTATCCCGCACTGTTCCATGATAAAAAGGAATTCAAATTATTTGAGGGAGACTACACTCTAGGAATCCTGCTTTAAATATACTTTATTTTAGTAATAATTCTAAGTAACTGATTATATATCTTTGCATTTGAAAACAATTTGAAGAGAACATTGTTAGCTTATTTATCAAAGACGGCCAGGGAAAAAATCTACAGCCTCATATCTTTAATGCAATTTCCTTCTAAAGAATCAACTTTTTTATGCTGATTCACGAAAAGAAAATAATTACCCTTAACAAATAATGACCGTTAGATAGGTAGAGAATTACAATTTTTGATAAAAATGAAGGCGGGAAGAGCAAACTAGTGCATGTCTCTTTCGATACTTTTGTCTTGAAGGCGATAAAAAGTTTCTAGAAAGTTTTTGCCTCGGTAATGAGCACATAAGTTTATTCACTTTTTATTATCCTTCCCGTCTATTAGACTAATGAGTGTGTTCTGCTAAAAAAACTATAAAAATTAACGGTGATTGAATATTTTGTTTTCGTAATGCCATTAAAGCAATGGCTGCAAAGGAAATTTTGAATAGAGTTTTAACAGAGTATAAATAAAAAAAAGGCCCAAAGTAACGGTAATACTTTTCAGGGGATAGTAGAAGAAATGTGAAGTGTTTTTAAAAAATAATTCAAACAGCGAAATTTTCATTCTTATATACTCAAAAATTATAACAGCATATAATCAAAGAATAAACTGGTTTTGTTTATCTCAAATTCCACTTAAGTCTGTTGTGTACTAACCCTACTGGATTCGCTTACATTACTGTTATCTATTGAGAAAATTTGTCTATTATTTATGGCTACGTAAATTCTCATAAGTTTAAAAGTACTAACTAGACCACAACCACAATAAAAGAAATCACTGTAATATGTAACACGAGTAAAACTTTTTGGAATTGAATTGGCTATGATAAAAACAAATTAATCACTGTTTTATAATAAATGCTGTTAAGATGTAAACCGTGTTTTATTTTTATAGTTCATGTTATACTTTATTTTTGTTAAGGTAGTGCCCGTGAGTGTGTGTAGTCATAAAAAAGCAAGATAATTTTAAAATTTTACATTGCATTTACTATTTCCACGGTAATCATGAAAATAAAACAATGTCCATAAGAATAAAATTGGAACTTTTACGGTCAACGGGGTGGAGCCCTAAGAGAGGGGATTTTTGAAACACGAATAGAACTTTGTGTAGCCCAGAGCATTACGTAATCTCATGCTAAATTTCAGCCTAGTCGGTTCAAGAGTTTTTGCGTTCTTGCGGAAAATATATGACTACACACAAACACACACAAAACCCTCTTTTATATAATAGTACGGATATTATTTGAAGATTTAAATGGTTTTTTAAATAATAATACAGTTTATATTTAGAATTTACACTAGTTGTAATTAAAAAACAGGTTTCTTTTCAAAATCTAAGATGACATATGCCTCTCTCTAGATCTTAACTTTCAATTCACATAACACGGTGGCTATTTTGGAAAATCCACAATATTGGGCTTACGCAGATCCGCCGGGTGGTAGACTTTTTACCATTGTCTTTTTCATACATTTTTACATAAGAATCCATCAAGAGAAATTATATTACAATTACTTCTAGGTTCAGCCAATTTTTAAGCTATTTTTACACGACTATTAGTAAAAGAAATTCAGCGATATAGCAAAACTTTCATTATTTTTTATAAATATGTGTATTTAAAATGCATTTTCTCTTAAGAGGACATTCGTAAGGCACATATATGATACTATCGTTAAGTTAAAGAAAAGTAAATTAATTCACTCCTTAAAATGAAAATATATACCCTCTAAAGAAATCGGTTATCAAAGATAATATTTGAAGTGTATGAACGGTAATGTATATGAATGGAAAACTAGATAAATGGGGGAAATGGTTATATATAAGTATGAAAATATTTCCACCTAATATTCCTTTGATTCTAATAGAAGGGTATTCCTGGTATGGCATAGTTATATAGCTCTCAAGTAGCATCAACAGGAATTTTGTGCCGCATAATGACCAAAGGACGAGCCAGTGTGTGAACATAGAGAGATAGCTTTAATGAAATCATATTTTGGATGTCGCTGTTCGATGCGTCAAAATATCTTTAGATGGAAGTCTTAAGATGGAAGTGAAGATAGAGGAACGTGGGGGAGAACATGGAGGGATGTTCTGACATTTGGTAATTACGTAATAAATAAAGAAAATGGAATTAGGGAATTCCGGATCAGAGTCGCATTTGCTTTGAAGTACTGCATAACTATATTACCTACGATAGCTGGGAAATTTTCATTATTTTCCTATCTACACGAGTAATATTGTGTATATGGAGGTCTTGCAAACTAAAACAAGGTTTTCAACCTTTCGTGCATTTACTTTCAAGAGTCAGAACGAGATTATTTTAAATTTTATAGTATTTATTAAATTACAAAATTTATGTTAGTGTAACCGACTGTTTTCTTCTCCCCTCCCCACACACAAATAGCTTCTTCTTTCAGCACCTACGAAGATCATTTGACTACGAGTCCTGAGTTCATGTTTTGTGCTAATTCGTTACTTTTGTATCAACATGTAGAGTGTTCTGTTAAGTCCTGTAATTAAATGTTTGTGTGTTTTATTTTTAGTATTCTTAGTATGTGGACTATACTTTATTTTAAGTTTAAAATATACCCTAGAGGATTTTTGACAAGAATGTTTGTGACATGGAATTCGACTTTGTAAAAATATTTTATTGTCCCATAGTCTTGATGCAGCATTGATTCGGTTCCATGCACATTCTAGTGTATCTGTTTTGATGTGTATGTCCTAGGATGTATGTGTGTTGGGTTCGCGCCTGTATTTTGTACCGGTTTCTGGGGGAAAGGTATGTACCTCCCGGAGGCAAATTCAGCTTATCGTAAAGAGAGTTTTTTTTTGTATAAGAATAAAAGCGTGACTTGCCACCCCTTCTCGGCTGTACGGGGGTTTAGCGTCCCCATGGCAACGGCCTAGCAACATCTTTTAGCCAATGAGAGCTGAAAGGTGTTTGTTAGAGGATAGCTGACCTCTGCTCGCCCCAGTTCAAAAGGAAGTAATAAGAAAACGTTTTTTCAGTGAGTTGGAGTTTTAGCAGCGACAGATATAGGACCTCGTGGTGATCCTATCGATCAGATCCGCCATTTTTTTTTGGCTTGCTTCGCCGTTTCCGCTGGCCGACTGATGAGATACGAGATGCTTCTATTCCATGCGAAGGTGGTGGTAAGTTAATATTATTTTGTGTTATATTTATCAGGCGAGAGCACTATGATTTATTTTTATGTAATTTGGATTTTATGTGTTATAATAATCTTTTAACGTATGATATTAATTGATATGATTTTCTCTGTAAAAGTTTGTAGTCAGTGTATAAATTAATGTAAGTAATATGAAGAGAAATTAAATGGTTATATTAAATATTAAATTTGAGTACGTGCTCTTCAGTTATTCTCTGGCATATGTCAGAGTGAATTTCTTAAATTAATAATTTAGCAAAAAAAAATAATTAAATAATAAGCCACTATACAGAATATGCTAATTAGCATATGTTCTAACTTAACATAATATATGGTGCGTTGCTTGCGTGCTATGGTGCGTGCGTTGCTCAAACTATGGTGCGTATGGTGCTAACTTAACATAATAGGCTCTTCGAGCTCTGGGATTTTAAGAATAAAAGTAATTATATAATTCACTGCACATTGTCTGAGTAAAGTGTATGTAAAATGTTTATAATATATTTCAATTATTGAATTGTATGTATTGCATTATGAAATTGAGTTAAGTTTCTTTTTTTTATTATTCATTTCAAAAGATAAATTTAGAAATTCTATTTGCTGAAATTTGAAATAATTAAGCATGTCGAAAGGTTGTAGAACTAGAAATAGGCAGGCTAGTCCTCCCCCATCACCTTCAACGTCTGATTCAAACACTATAAATATAATAGCGCCAGCAAGTATTATGATTTCTCTGCCCTCTTTTGGTGGTTCTTCACAGGAGAACTGTAATTTTTTTAAAATCATTTTGAGGAAATCGCCTCATTAGAAAAATGGAATGATGAAAAAAAATACATTCTTTTAAAATCGCGTTTAACAGGGAAGGCGTTAGATTTTCTTATGAACGACCCAAAATTTGAGAACATTTCGACCCACAAGGAATTAGTGCAGGCCTTAAAAGATAAATTTATCAAGTCCCCTTCGTTTTCGACACTGCAAGAGGAATTCCTCAATATTAAACAAGCTCCCGGTCAGTCAGTTTCCAATTTGGCAGACACTGTTCAAGATAAGGCTACCAAATATTTGAAATTCACAAACACCGATTCCGAGGAGGTCATTAAATTAAAAGAAAACATGTTACTCGGCCGATTCTTAGAAGCCTTAAGGTCTGATATAAGGATAGAAACAAAAAAATTGGGTCCGGAAAGTTTTAAAAAGGCAGTAAAAATTGCTAAAAATATTGAAGCAGCTCTTAATGAACAACAGGATGTTGAAGTAAACGCGTTTCGCACGACTAGCGAAAATACGGATTCCACAATTCAACAACTAATTCAACTTAATTTTGAACAATCAAAAAAAATATCGCAGCTTACAGACAAATTAAATGAATTTTCTATTAAAATCGAAAATCAGTCCACTGCAAAGATTTCTTGTCACATTTGTGGAAAATCACACACAACCACTGATTGCTGGCATTTCAATTCATAATCCTCAGCGTAGCAACCGCAACAAGTTTTCGCTCCCCAAAATTTTCCCCCATTTTCGACCCCTTTCATACCTGGTCCACCTGCAAATTACTTTCGCCCTATGTACCCACCATTGAATGGTTTTGATACTCAATTTCAACCTCAATTTCAATCGAATTTCCAAAATTCTAGGGGTAGGCCAAGATATAAAAGTCATTATAACGCAGGCAGCAAAAAGAATTATAAGAAACATTCATCAAATAACGGAAATTTAAACTCGTAGGGAACTCGCTTTCACAAGATGCTTCCGAAACGAAGTTCCACAACGGCTCGAAACCGGTATTGAAAGGAGGCTCTGACGTCATCATACAGACTGTTCCTTTTCCTAGAAAACGCAAACAAATAGAGTGGGTTCTCTCGTGTCAAGGGACGGAAAAAGCTAATCTCCCTATAATTAAGGCTAAATTTCAAGACATTCAGGCCCTTGTTTAATTGACACGGGAGCTAATATCTCGCTGATCCATCCAAATTTAATAAATCAAATAAAACAAAAAACAAAAATTAATTATATATCGCATAATATTAAAATCCACACCTTAAACAACAATAGTATCCCGTTCACTAGTGCCTGTACATTATCTTTTAAAATTAATGACCGCTGGTTCGAAAACACTTTTTATATCACTAAATACGCATGGAATTGTAAGTATAACATTATTTTAGGCTTCGATTTTCTTAAAAGAAATAACGCCCTCATTGATGTTGAAAACAACTGTTTAAAAATTGGCAGAATATCTTTCAATTTTGAGGATGATCAAAATCTCCCTGTTGTTAATAACGTAAATATCATTCAAAACAAAAATTCTTTTGCCAAACTTGCACATCATCTTATTCTTTCCCCAAATGAAACTCAATTGATAAAACTAAAAATTCCGTCAAAAATTCAATCCGATTTTATCCTATCAAAAAGATCCAAATTAGCTAATATCCATTTTGATGACTCCTTACATGCACCTAATTCACTAAAGATTGCCTGTTTATTTGTTACAAATCGCACAGATCAGGAACTTTCTTTCCGCAAAGATACCAAATTTGCTGAGATTTTAATGGAGGATCTTGAAGTTTTTAAGCCGAATCAAGAATCTGATTTTCAAGTTAATAATATACAGTCTGAAGAAATTTTGGCCTTACGAAAAAATGAAATCGCTGCAAATGACTTTGAATTATCCCATTTATCTGATGACGAAAGACCACAAATTTTACAAATGCTACTCGATAACTATGCTGTTTTTTCTAAATCCTATTCCACCCTAGGGGCTACTGATGCAGTTAAACCCAAATTTAAATTATTACATGATTATCCTTTACAATCTCGTTCCTTTCCAATTCCTTCCATAGCCAAACATTTTGCCTACACTGAAATAAAAAATCTGTTAGATGCAGGTATCATTGAATCTACCAATTCTAATTATGCTTTTCCAGTATTATTTGTGAAGAAGAAACAAAATCCTAATGACAAGAAATCTGAATTAAAATTCCGTATGGTAGTAGACTATCGCCTATTGAATGATATATCGGAAGCTTTCAAAATTCACTTGCCCAATATAAATGATATTCTTCACAAAATTGCTGGCAATCAATTTTATTGTGTTCTGGATTTAAAAAGTGCTTTCTTTCAAATTACGTTAGATCCTAATGAAAGGGAAAAATTAGCCTTTGTGACCGAATTTGGTAATTTTCAACCCACTCGTCTCCCATTTGGCAGCAATAATAGCACCTCATATTTTCATACCCTAATGAACAAATGCCTAGGTGATTTGACAGGCAAGCATCTTCAATTCTTTTTAGATGATGTTATTATTGCCCATGATTCCATCCATCAGCTATTAAAATTATTACAACAGGTATTTGATAAATTGAAAGCTTTTAACTTAACCTTAGACCCTCAGAAGTTCCAACTTTTCAAAACTCAAATTGATTACTTGGGTTATACGGTAAATAGAGAAGGATTTTTTCCTTCTCTTTCCAACATAAATAAAGTTACCAGCTTTCCTGTTCCCAAAACTATTAAAAATGTAAAAACTTTCCTTGGCATGGCTAACTACTTTAGACATTCAATTAATAATTATGCAGAAATTGTACAACCTTTGGTCAATCTTACAAAAAATAATTCAAAATTTATCTGGAATGCTGACTGCCAAAATGCCTCTCAATCTATTCAAAATTTAATTCTTAACAAGCCCACTCTACATCATATTGATCCCGATAAAGAATTCTATTTAATCTCTGATGCATCAAAAGTAGCACTTAGTGGCATTCTCATGCAAAAGGATAACAATGATAATTTTTTTCCAATTTCCTTTTTTTCAAAACAACTCAATCCTGCGGAGAGGCGATACTCTGCAGTGAAAAGTGAGTTATATGCCATTTACTCTGCAGTTAAACATTTTAAGGATTTATTGTATGGTAAACCTTTTTGTATTCTCACTGATGCCAAGTGTTTCACTTATCATTTATCACTGCAGAAACAACCTGATATAATTGCTAGATGGTTAATATATTTACAAGATTTTCAGTATTCGATTTCCCATGTTAAAGGTGTCACTAATCCCGCAGATTTCTTATCAAGAGTTACTCATTCTTCTCCTTCACCCCCCATGCAAATTAATAATTTATTCTCTGTCAATACTAATTTGGACAAGGAAAATATCCTAAATGAACAACTTCTTGACTCTGAGCTAAGCCACATAAGAGAAAAACTTGTAAATGATGATTTGAAAACCAAAAGAAAATTTTTCATTCAAAAGGACTCTAATCTCTTGTGTAGGAAAACGAAAGTAAATAGAAAAAGTTCTTTCAAGATTGTTATTCCTAAAAAATTAATAAAAACATGCATAGAAACAGCCCATGGCCCTCATTTTGGCATAAACAAAACCTATAAATTCATCAAAGACATTTATTTTTGGTCAGGTTCATTCTCAGATGTCAAGAATTTCTGCAATACATGTCATCAGTGCCTTAAACATAAATCAAAAATTCTAAATTCTAACTTTAATTTCATGAATAAATCTCATTTGGCTCCGGGTGAATGTATCGCCATTGACATTGTTGGTCCTCTTCCAAGATCCACAAACAATCATAAATTTATTTTAACAATTGTCGATCACTATTCTCGGTTTTTGGAGGCTGTACCTTTAAATTCTATTTCTTCAAAATCAATAATTAATGTTATAAATAAATATTTCTCCCTGTTTGGTATTCCAAAGGTTCTGATATCTGACAATGGGACTTATTTCACCTCCCAAGAATTTGAAAACTTTCTAACGAACTTAAATATACAACATAACAAAGCTTCAATTTATTACCCTCAAAGTAATGGTCTACTAGAAAGAGCGCATAAAACATTAAAAGAATCTGTGGCGTGCATTTCCTCTCATGCTTTCCAATGGGATGACAATTTGCTCTATTTTAAACTTTTTTATAACAATTCATCCCATTCTGCTACTGGTTTCTCTCCCGCGCAATTGTTTTTCGCGAGAGATCTGAATACTACCATTCAACTTAATTTTGATCCGCAGACATGTCAGGATTATCCAGAATATTTTTCAAAACAACAAAAGTTGATTGAACAATCTCGCAAAGATGTTCAGGAATACGAAAGGAAGTTACTAGAAGGTAAAAATTAAAAATATTCTAATATAAATACTTCAACTTTCAAAATTGAAGACACTGTGTTTTTAAAGGCTCTTATCACTCCTACTGCTCTAGCTCCAAAATTTCTTGGTCCTTATAAGATTCTAAAAGAATTTAGAAACAAAAATTTTCTAATTCAAGATTTAAATGACTCCAATGCTAAGCCAATAAAAATCCATCAATCAAAATTATGTAGAGTGCCTTCAAAAAGACCAGCTATTGTATAATTTATCATTGAATATAGATAGTTAATCTTATACCATTTTTTTCTCTTCTTTCTTTTCTCATAAAACTTTACTTGTTAGGCATGTATTTATGTCAAGTGTGTTCCTTGATACACCAAATGCATAGCTCTCTAGACCTATGTATCTCTCTGCAATAATTCAGAAATAATTTTCCTTTGTGTGTGTAATCCCATGTTTGTATATATATATATATATATATATATCTAGTGCTCTGTATAACCTAATGTTTATTTTATGCACATCATTTAAGTCACTTTAATTAAGAATCTATGTTGATAGGATCTTATTTTAAATGCTTCTCAAATATTGTGCATTGGTGTTCATGCACGACCCAACTTTTCCCACATCATGTGTGTTTGTTTATATTGGTGAAGTTATTGTTCCAGCCTCAGAATTCATATGCGAAGGCTCATGTTTGTTTTAAGTTAGTGAAGTCTATCTATGGGTCGTTGCAACAACCTGTAATTAAATAAAGAATTTAATAATAATGGACTTTGAAAATTTAACAGCTATTTCAACGAATTTAATTTTGTTTAGCTATCACAAGAATTCTTTTTTTATTCTGTTGTTTGCACTACATGTAGAGTCGTCGAGGCATGCTGTTGTATTGTCTAGTGATATTGCTAATGTGGGCTGGTGCCTAGTATGCTATTTAATTGCTAGTTAACATAACAAAAAACAAAAAAAAAATTTTTTTGTTCATTTGTCTCTGGTGTCTGCTACTATTGTGCAATTTTGTGATCTGGCTTGGTCAATGCTCAATATGACTTACATAAAGCTACTAGTGGGAAACAAATTTAGCAGTAATTATGTTAATTATCAAAAATGCATAGCTAGCTACCAAGCTGAACTGTGTACATCTGCTTGGTGCCCATAATCAATAATAATAATAATAACAAATTTTTAACTACATCTAGTTATTTATTTATTTATTTATTTTGCATATCCTCCTTTTGTACATTGTAATGATTTTGTATGCTCACTGTGGCCACTGTGCTCTCCCTGGTGTTTTTGCCGTACCTCCATTACTTACCACCACCACCACCTACTGTTTGCGCTTCTGCTATTATCATGCTGAGCGTTCTACAAATCATGTGTGCTGCAAGAGAACACTGTCTGGGATAAATAGTTTGCTGCAGTTCAAGGAGCAGGTTATGATACCGCGCACTAACACTACTGGAGAGACTGTGCCACATACAAATTGTACATTCAACTTATCATCTTCTTTCTTTCTTACTGCATCATCGAAACGACGAGGACGATGCTACATCCTGGAAGATCCAGAGGATTCCGATGGAGTTTTTCCTGATGCAAGGTTCTGCTGAGGTCGCCAGAGTTACTGCTTCGGCATTCTCTTCTCAACAGAAGGTCTCGATGATCCTGTTTCACAGCAAGTGAAGTATCTTCGCCGATCCGCCAGATCCTCTGAGGAGCGAGTTTCATACTGGAGGCTGTTTTGCTATATTCACAGAACTTTTCCAAGAAATTAACTGGTTTTGATTCTGGTAGACTTGGCATGTAATATGGCTCCCTTGGCCCAGTGAAAGGTCTTATATCCTAATTTGGATTAATTGAGTTTTTTTTTAATCTACATGGTTAATTTTATATTTGTGTTTTTTTTTCTATGGGAGGGGGGGGAATGTGACATGGAATTCGACTTTGTAAAAATATTTTATTGTCCCATAGTCTTGATGCAGCATTGATTCGGTTCCATGCACATTCTAGTGTATCTGTTTTGTTGTGTATGTCCTGGGATGTATGTGTGTTGGGTTCGCGCCTGTATTTTGTACCGGTTTCTGGGGGAAAGGTATGTACCTCCCGGAGGCAAATTCAGCTTATCGTAAAGAGAGTTTTTTTTTGTATAAGAATAAAAGCGTGACTTGCCACCCCTTCTCGGCTGTAGGGGGGGTCTAGCGTCCCCATGGCAACGGCCTAGCAACATCTTTTAGCCAATGAGAGCTGAAAGGTATTTGTTCGAGGATAGCTGACCTCTGCTCGCCCCAGTTCAAAAGGATGTAATAAGAAAACGTTTTTTCAGTGAGTTGGAGTTTTAGCAGCGACAGATATAGGACCTCGTGGTGATCCTATCGATCAGATCCGCCATTTTTTTTTTTTTTTGGCTTGCCTCGCCGATTCCGCTGGTCGACTGATGAGATACGAGATGCTTCTATTCCATGCGAAGGTGGTGGTAAGTTAATATTATTTTGTGTTATATTTATCAGGCGAGAGCACTATGATTTATTTTTATGTAATTTGGATTTTATGTGTTATAATAATCTTTTAACGTATGATATTAATTGATATGATTTTCTCTGTAAAAGTTTGTAGTCAGTGTATAAATTAATGTAAGTAATATGAAGAGAAATTAAATGGTTATATTAAATATTAAATTTGAGTACGTGCTCTTCAGTTATTCTCAGACATGTGTCAGAGTGAATTTCTTAAATTAATAATTTAGCAAAAAAAATAAATAATTAAATAATAAGCCACTATACAGAATATGCTAATTAGCATATGTTCTAACTTAACATAATAATGTTAAATTAGCGTTTTTAGTCATGTGAATTTATTGGGGACAATGAATCAATATGTGGTACAATATTTTAGTATGGAATTAAAAACAAATTAAAAAATTTTGCATTTACATTTGAAATATTTTAACAGAAATGTTTTTTTTTTAGTTTTTATATAAGTTGTTTTGTTTTTATCTAAGAAAGCAAACTTAAAATGTTTTAAAGAAAAGTTATTTTTAACAAACCTCGTTAAAAATCATATTTTTCATATTACTGGTAAAATTCTGAAGTATTAAATCATATTACCAACAAATATTTAACATTTATAGCATTCCCAGATCGATGTCAAAATAAATTACTCGCAAACACAGGAAATATAGACAAGAATAGATACAGAATTTTTTAACAATGCGTTCTTTTTTAATCTAATGCTTATCTTAGAATACAGAATTTTTATACAGATTAGAGAGGGGAAAAAACGTTAATGTCAATTAACCACTAATGACAACGGCTTAAGTACAAAATTACAGGTTTGGTCGCGACGGAGTAGGAGTTAACAAAATGGTGCAGGCGGGCTCTGGAATTTGAAGACCCTGACTGTGATAAAAACTTTCCTAAAATTTCGAATTGGTAATGATAGTCCGTTGTCATTTACCTCCAACTTTTTTTTACTTATTTTTTACACTAATGAGTGCACTTCGAGTTAAACAGTGCAAAAGTTGTAATTGTGGTTAAAATTTTTATTTATATGATTACATAATTCTAGTTTGCTAAGAGAAGCCCACTAGGAATTTTATTATGAGGTAGCTAGAAAAAATAATAATAACCCCATAAGTTACTACCCTAAAACTAGCACTGTTTTTTTCCATTTATTTTATTAGCTTATAGAAAAAAATAAAGATATTGAGAGTGGCTATAAAATAGAAAAATTATGGCTTAAACACAATTTATTCAGATATTTTACAACTAAAATTTTGTTACTATTACTAGTTCATATCGTGCTTCTATATATGTATTCGCTTTTCCAAAACAGAAAAAGCTTTTAAAATTTTATCATTTTATAAAAGAAAAAAATAAAGGCACCAAGAATGGCTATAAAATAACCAAATTTTGGCTTAAACGCAATTTTATTCAGGTATTTCCCAACAAAAATTGTGATACTATTAGTTCTTTTTCTGGTCCTAATTCTGTATTCAGTTTTCCACAATGGTAAATGCCTTTAAACTTTTATCAGTTTTTAGAAGGAAAAAAGATATCGAGAGTAGCTATTAAGTAACAATATTATGGATCAAACACACTTTTATTCTGATGTTTTACACCTAAATGCTTATTTTGTTATTTGCTGTCCGCCAATTCCTATTTCTGTATTAGCTTAAAAGCGATTGAAAATTTATTAGTTTATAGGAAAAAAAGATTCCGCACGAAGCTCTTAAATAACCAAATTTTGACTTAAACACACTTTCATTCAGGTATTTGATAACTACAATTTTGTTACTATTAGTTCACCTCCTTTTTCTACTTCTCCATTCGCTTTTCCCTTGTCAAAAGCTAGAGATTAATTGATAGTTTATTTTACAACAGGCTACAGCAGAACTATTGGGAGTTTATTGAGTACGCTTCATAGCAACTCCATACTTTTTGTTTTGATTTCCTCCACAGAAGCAAGGCTGATCGCCGTAGTTAATATTCTAACTTTTGAAAAAAAATCATGGTGTTCCAAATATGGCAAATAGGACAAAAACATGTACATTATAAATAGCGCTCAAACACTAATAGGTTCATTCAGCACTCTTAAAAATTATTTTCTTTATTACACGAAAGTTGAACATCAAATGTCTGCCTGTTACATTTTGTTCTGATTCTTTGTTAGCTCTCTAACAGAGTTTGTTTTCATAACAGTTCCATATGTAATACAAATATTTATTGAATGTATAGGATATATGTTTTGATAATAAAGTGTTATTCTCTCAGGAAGGAATATTAAGTAAGCCATAAGGAAAAATATATATTATGTACAGGGTTGTCAAATAAAAACAACGAAAATAAGAGACGGGTTAAATAAAAACACCGAAAATAAGGGACGAGTTTTGATAACTAGTATATTACTGGAGAGTATGGAATACCCCCCAGGGAAGGTTGTTCGGGTGTATTCCTCCGGAAATTTTTCAAATTTTAACCTTTCAAATAGCCATTTTCAATGCATTTTTCGTTCAGTTTTGCAAATTACATAGAGTTTAGGTTAAGTAAACAGTAATGCAATTACATAGAAAATTTGAAAATCAAAAACAATTTAAAGTTGATTTAGGCATATCGTACAAAACTGAGTTTTATTTTATTAGTTTACTACAACTAAGTAAGTGCCCTTATAAAGTGTTAGAGACATGTATGTAAATTTTGTAATTTTATTATTGTACAATGTAATAATATAATCTGCGCAGGAAATCTTTGGGGCGACTTTTGAGTCATAAAAATGTTTTCGAATGAGCGTGTTCCCACAGTCCATTGAATTGTATGATATATGGTGCTTTACTGTGTTAAATACAGTAGCTAACTCTACTAGAGAGATTTTGTCACTTTCAGAGGAAACTTTAGTGGTGAAAAACTTTGACAGATTGCTGCAAGATGAAACAGTTAATTTGTTTTTCTTGTGCTCGTCACCCTGAGCATTTTGAGTTACGTCACTCCGACCTCCATGGGCAACTGAAAAATCCTTATTACAATACCTACAATGTGCCTTATTGGCATTGTTGGGACTAGGTCTGAACCGAACTTCGTCCTTCATCCATTCCTCCCTAAAAACACATATCTTTTTTTTCGGTCCATCACTATTGGATTTTGAACGTTTACCATTACCACTATTCATATTCAGGGATTAGTTTTATAACAAACACTTGATTCAAACGCCACTATCTATCAACACGATCACACAATAATCTGCATTCGCATTTAGTACTAGACTGAGACTGTTGTCGTTTGCATCCCGGCGCATACAGACAACCTTTTCGTCAAGAGCCTGTTCACATAGGAGTCCGGTAGCGGAAGCGTTAAAGTATTGAAATATATTTAGCCAATGACAAACCTCCAAACGATTAGCAACGAAATTTTTAACGCCTATGATTGGATTATTTCCGCCTCAGCGTCATCTTTCCTTTTATGCTTCCGGACCGGATGTGAACAGGCACTTGTATGCGCCCAACTCGTACACAATAAATTTCTCATTTCGAGAAAAAAACGGGACTTTTGCCGTCCCGTATCAATGTTCCCTGGGACGATGGACAACATTTACAAATAAGGGACTGTCCCTTAAAACCCGGGACATTTGACAACCCTGATTATGTATTAGAAATATGAGTATTAAAGAGGTTTAATTTATCAACAGTGCCATCTGTTTTCTCCCCGTACTTTTATTTACTGATTCTTTTTATTGATTTTTTTGAGTAAGTCGCAATTCTCATGAAATAAATGCTTATTTTTTAATGTATTTTTTATTGAATTCTGAGTATAGCATCTTTAATACCAATTAATCAGCAAAATATTTCTAGATGGACATATTCTGCAAATTCGACTCACAGCAGGAAATTCATTTCTCTTTAAGGAATATTTCCCGTGAATTATCCCCAAACGCATTCTAGACAACACAAATGTGTAGGCACTGTCGTTCAATAAATTTGCTTTGTACAATGTTAGTGGCGTCGCGGAAACCTACATTGGAAACCACGGAACATGTCATTTTTTCCCAATGCGGTAGATGGTTTCTTGGGAATTATTCTTACCGCCATATGACAAGGCAGTTTTGCTGGTCGCTTTTCTGGGAGCACCGTATAGGTGGACCAGCATTATCCTCCTATGAGCCGGTCCCGTAATTTTGAACCGAGTCAAGTGACGAAACCGGAACACTTGACCCCGTACCTCCAGAGGTAAATTTGAGAACTTGGAAGACATTACAGCCACATAATTTACGTGTCCCGGCCACCTTTAGTGAACACGGTGGTGGTTTACGAAAGACCAAGGGACAATAAAACATTGAAGTGGCCCTTAATTGAAAAACTCTTTATTTTAATTGGGGACCTCATAATGATGTGAATTATACCACACCGCTTCAGTGCCATTCTCCTTTCAGGGTTATAACAAATACGAGTATCCTGCATCTAAACATAATCCTTCCCTCCACTAGCGAATCGACCATTTGAAGAGTTCACTAAAAGGCCATATAATGATCTATAACAGGGGTGGCCAAGCTCCTTGATAGTCCGAGCCATTTTTCAAAATTTCAAATTTTTCGCGAGCCGCAATTAAATACGTATTTAAAAGGTATGCAAAAAAGTTATTACAAATTTGTTTTGCAGAAATTATATTTATTGAAAACATATAAATAAAAGTACAAAATATGTGTATTGAATTTAAATATTAAAAATTAAACACATTTATTTTACTTCTCTTGATAATTCTTTACAATTTGGTGAATAATTGGTGACAGCACTTCTCAGTAATTCTTTGAGATGCTGGTTAGTTAATACTGATCGGTGTTTGGATTTCACGAATTTTAAAGTGGAATAAAATTATTCACATCAGTACGTTGTTCCGAATATTAAAATAATTCGACAAGCAGCCTTTTTTAATTCAGGATACTTCGATTCTGGTACAAATTTCCAAAATTCAGTAATCGGCGTCGACTTATATTTTAATTGTAGAGCTTGATCTTCTTGCATCTCTATTAATTCTAATCCTCCAGATGCTTTTTGGGTCATAATTATATTGGAAATGGAAAACTTACCTTGAATTATGTTAATTTCAAATGGATTCAGAAAAAAATCAAGAGACGATTTAAAATATTTCAAGTCTTGAAATCTATTTTGGAATTCCGTCAGTATTTCTTCCGTCAGGATTTTTTATATACTCGTTGAGTTTTTCTGTTTAATATTGGAACAAATTTTTTTAATTCGAGGAAAATGACAAAATGTTTTATTTTTAATGTCCTTTTGAAAAAGTTGTAATTTAGTTTGAAAACTAAATATACACTGTGAGAGGTCAGATATTATTTTATCTTTCCCCCTGCAATTATAAATTCAGTGTTTGCAAATGTTCGATGACATCAGTCAAAAACATTAAGTCTTGTAACCACTGGTCATCGTCTAATTCTAAATAGGTTATTTCCTTTTCTTTTAGAAATGCAGTTATCGGATCAAACAAATCTACAAATCGATTTAATACGTTGTAGCTAGATAACCATCTAACAATGCAAAAGAAATTAATGTCATTTGGAAGTTCTTCGTCCTTTAATTCTTCAAGGAAATTTTTGAAATGTCGATGATTTTTTGCATTGGTGCGAATGTAATTTACAATGTGTAACACTGTTTTCATAACATCAGGATATCTTAAATATTTTGTAACGAGATGTTCTCGGTGAATTATGCAGTGAATCGGTATGAATTGTGGAATTTTAGAATCATCTCTTAACACTAGAAGCGCGTAGCGGGTCAATTTGACCCAAAACGATGTTTAATTTATCACCACGCGAAATCGATTGAAAAAACAATTCCTTTTATGACTTTTAATATTTTAAGGTGAACAACAATTTGCCAAATTTAAAAATTCGTAACATAAATATTTTTCCGATTATTAACACTTATACCTAGAACCGCGGAGCGGGTCAATTTGACCCGTAAGAAATGTTAATGCGCAAATAGCGAAAAACAGATGTAATTTTTCGAACTGTAACTGTAAAATACTTCTACCCCACCCTAGAATTCCTTAAATGGACTGTACCAGAAGGGGGAATAGTGAAGGTTTTTCAGTCAAGGTCCTTATATTAGGTTTGAAACACGAACTACGTTCGAATGCAGTGAAAAATTACTGCGAATATTTAGAAGTTGTTTTTATTCTGTAATTAGTATATGCATAAAAACTATGTCACCACGCCGTAATCATGATGTTCAGGAAGCTTTAGAATATTTAAAATAATTATCTGAAAAGGATTCAGAAGGTTCGGTAAAAGGTTTGTCAATATTCGATTTTGAGTAGTGAGGATGAATACCTGCCTGCTAATGAATAAAATTTGGATTCGGATGAATAAAATTAAAGTGAAGATGACTCTGGCAATGCTCTAACAATCCCTGGTCTTTCTCATCGCAATACTGATGATAATTTATCTGATAAAAAATAAAAATCAAACATTCCAAGAAAAGATACACACACGCAAAGAAATTTGAAAAAGAAATCCACAATAACATTCAAAGTTGGAAATAATGAAGATGGCAAAGATGGGACAATTTGGAATGTCGCTCAATTAGGAACAAACGATAGAGGAAGAAAATCAAAGTGTAATATTTTGAAAGAAGTTGGGGGCCCAACACCACATTCTAAACGAAAAATTATCGACAACTGTCCTTCAAGTGCTTGGACACTTTTTATAGATGAATGGATATTGAAGCACATAAAGAAATGTACTGAAGATGAAGCTCATCGGCAGATTCAGGAAGGAGAATGGAATATAACATTAGAAGAAATAGATGCTTTTATATAAATTTTATATGCATGTGGTATATATTGTGCAAAAGGACTTGAACTGGATAGCTTGTGGTCAAAGAACTGAGGACCACCATTTTTCCAAAATACAATGTCAAGAGACCACTTTCGTGAAATAATGGGATTTTTACGCTTCTACATAAAATGAACAAGATCAAAGCGTCTAGAGACTGACAAATTTTCCCTTATTTCGGATGTCTGGAATCGTTTGAGGGAAAATTGAAAGACAAACTATACACCAGGTCCTAATGTAACTCTAGATGAACAGTTATTTCCTACAAAAGCTAGGTGTAGGTTTATCCAATAGATGCCAAACAAACCAGATAAGTGTGGAATCAAGTTCTGGTTGGCTGCAGATTTGACTCAAAATATCTGATAAATGGATTCCCGTATGTTGGAAAAGATAACCAAAGTCCATCCAACGTTTCTCTTTCTGAACATGTAGTGTTGCGCCTAATAAGTCCATATGAGAACAAAGGTAGAAATGTCACTACGAACAACTGTTTCATGACACTGAAGCTTGCAGAGGCATTGAAATCCAAAAACACTAGCCTTGTAGGAACTGTAAAACGCTCATGAAGAGAAATACTAGTGTCTGTAAAAATGTTAAAATCCACATTGTATTCGACTACGGTACTAACCCATAAAGACATGAGTCTAACTGTTTATCAAGGTAAAAAAGATAAAAACGTTTTGTTGCTAAGTAGTCTCCATCCAACAGTAAAAATTGCAGATAACCCAAAAAAACTACCTGATACAATCGCTTTCTACAACGCAACTAAATACGGTGTGGACGTGATTGAACAAATGGCAAGGAAATTTGCAGTCAAGTCTGCTTCACGTAGGTGGCTGGTGCAGGTTTTTTTGTAATATTTTGGACCTTGCTGCAATCAATGCCTGGGTTTTATATAAAGCTGTGACTGGAAAATCTATTAGTAGACGGCAATTCATTCAAGACTTGGTTGAAGAATTGCGAGAAAAGTTTGTTCTCTTCCAACATAAAAAGGTGGCAAAATGAGCATGTGAAGTAACCAATGAAAACGACGGACAACCAAAAATTAAGCGTAAACGAGTCCGATGCCACATTTCGAAACTTGAAAATAAAACTCTAGATATCTGTTCAAAATGTAAAGCACCCATCTGTGGAAAATGTAAAAAACTTATTACTCAGTTTTGTACAAAATGCATAAAGTAAATTCGATTTTATAATCTGTAAAACTAAGTACTGATAAAATTTTTAGTAACTGATAAAATTTTTAATTTTTAATTTTTTGAATTTATGTCTAAACATATTAAAAAGAGATACTCTGTTTTTCCATTGAAATTAGGAAATTTATGTCATATTTTTTTTAAAGAGACATGTTATTATACTCAAGGACATAAAATTTTAAATAATACAATTTTGTAAAAATTAAGTTAATTTCCCTTGATTTATATAAATTATTTAATGTTAATTCTGAGAAATATTGATTATTATTTAAAAAATAAAATGTTTTAGTTAAATAAATTAAGCGCTTGTGCATATTTTATAAGTTTACAATCTAGGGTCAAAATGACCCGCTCCGCGGTTCTAGGTATATCGAAAGTTCCGCGGTTCTAGTGTTAAAAGCCCAATAAGACCGATTTTTTTACCCAGCATTGCCGGAGCTCCATCAGTTGCAATGCTTACAAGTTTATTAAGAGGCACATCAAAAATTTTCATTATGGAATCTAATGCATTTTTAATATCGATACCGCGGGTTGACTCTTGAAATGCTGCTAAATCTAATAATTCTTCTTTAACAACGAAGTCAGGTGAAACAAAACGTATGAAAACTGCCAATTCCGGAAGATCTGTGATATCTGTCGATTCGTCAAGGGCTAAGATGAATGCAATACAGTTCTTCAAATCATTTTTTAAATTACATTCAAGAGATGTATTAATTGCAGTTATGCGTCGTTCGGTTGTGTGTCTCGAGATGGGAATTTGCGAAACAATTTTGTGCAATGCTGCATTATTTGGATCTAAAACTTTAAGTACATCTTCCAAGTTTTTTTTAATAATCTCTCCCTCTCCATACGGGCGTTTTGTACGAGCAATATTCCAGGCAATAACAAAACTGGTTTATCCACATTATTAGCTTGATTGCTAAAGGTCATCAAAATTGACTGTTGTTTATTTAAATTTCATTTTAAAGAAGCAAGTTTATCTGATCTAAATTTGGAATTTGGTGGATACTGATTAGAAAACTGAGGATGATTGGTTTCATAATGTCGACGTAAATTGCTAGCTTTATAATTTTTGACCGTAGAATTACAAATAACACATAATGCTTTTCCATTATTGTCAATAAAAAAGAAAATCTCCATTCATTATTAAAACTTCTTTTTTCTTGCTCGTATTTTCTTTTTTTATTTTCGTTCTCTGTCGTCATATTTTTAAAAGAACTGGAAATAAATAAAGAAATTTAGAAAATAGAAGTTTCGTATTATTTAAGCAATAACAACACGTGTTACATACTACGAAACAAATTATAGTTAACTTACCAAAAATTACAGATTACAAATTATATCCGTAGTAAGAGTGATACAAATTGTTTCCTCCAGAGCACAATGTCAACTGTCCGTTGCAATGAAAGTTTACAAATTCAAAATCGGTCTGGAGTCGGTCGATTACGGACGATTACGCCACTGTTTATGTTCGTTCGCGCAGTTTTCGATGAGTCATATCATTCTTAACTTGGACGGAAATTAAATTTGTTACAACGTTGCACTTAGTCTTTCATATTGGTTGTCAGTAATTTAAAAGTGTAACCAACCCTTTTTTCCTCATCAACTATCTTCTCTAATGAGTAGAGGGCGTTACGTGCCACGGGGAAGTGTCCTCTCCTTATTATTTTTGTCTTTAAAAAGGGAGAGGGGCTTCCGGGGAAAAACTCTCGCCAGACAGGCGTTGGGGTTAGTAGTTGATCTTCTAATGCCGTTGAATGTGGATGTTATTCTTCCTAATGTTAAAATTGTATATATGTAAATATAATTAAATTAATTATGTATGTGCTATTGTAATTAAAAAAATATTTTCACCTTCTGAGATGGCGTTAGACCTGATTCCAGTTAGCTGATTTATTGTCGACGCTGAGCCTGACTAGTGGCGTTCTTTCCCGCCATAAGTGATGACCGTCCGACGCCGAACACTGGATAAAGTCGGGAAGTTTCCACTTCATGCTGCTGTCAAGAGTTGTCGTCGCCGTCAGCCGCTGTTTTGCTTTTAATATCTATTTAGTTTTAGTTTTGGTTGGCGATGAACGTTGAAGCAACCCTCGTTCCCGCCATAAAAGACATTTTGAAACACATACGGAACGATAATAATTTTTTAAAATATAATAACACAAAAATGAAAAGGGAACTCGGGTACATTTATCAAGAGCCACAAATAATCCTTCAAAGAGCCGCATGTGGCTCGCGAGCCGCAGGTTGGCCACCCCTGATCTATAATATAAGAACCTCACAAACGAATAGTGCAAATTCTTAAAAATGAAAGCTGATATTTTCTTTTATGTACTCAATGTTTTGTAATACAACTATACGGAAGGAATGAGTAAGGTCAGAAAGAGGAATTATTGCAATTATATCAAGCAATGTTAAATACCCAATTATGATACTTCTGATTATGTCAAATTATGATACCATCCGTTAATAACTCCTACATTGCAAACATTAATTCCGGTACATCAACTACAAATCAGCAATGCCTGTGACCAACATATCCGATAAAATTTCCATTTCCCAGAAGTTTTTACAAGCTAAAATAACATAGCAGAGTAAGAATGTAGCCTTCATTTTATGCTTGTAGCACATCAAACGTAACGGATTATTTTCATCTTTAATGCCTCCACCGTCATTTTCATACCTTTTTTTTCACTAGAAATATGCTCTTATGTACCAAAAGCCTGTAAGTATATCACGTAATAAAATATCCTTTCAGCTATGTAATGTGCGATACTCAATTATCCCTATAAACCCTTTACTTAAAGTAGCGTAAACAAGTAATTATAAAAATGAAATTATCTGATGTAAGGTAATTAAGTATAAGGCATGGCGGAAAATAAAAGCACTAATAACAGTACTAAAAATGATCTGGTACATTTCCAATTTTGTTAAATTTTCCGCTGTTACGGTTAAAGGAAAAATGCCGTAATATATTTTTATTTGCATTTTGTTTAACAAACTTTTCAGGAAAATTAACTTACGTTTATTTTCAGTGTTGATAAATATAGCTCATGATTTATTTTATATTCGCTGATTTTGATCAAATTTTGGCATAGCTTTTTATATCACTAAACTTTGACGGAAAAGGTATAAAAAAAAGTTGGGGTTAAATATACCAAGCGAAAAGTGAGGTATTTAGTACAGCAATAATTTAATGGGATAAGAGCATGTATTCTACTAATATAAAATATTTTTGATACTTATATCGAGAACTATATGGCTTTTAAAAGGCATTTTCTGATAAAAAAATATGACTAATTAAAATCGTTTATACCTTAACATCATTCCATTGTAATATATATTTTAAACTTTATAGCATCTAAGGCTTCAGAAAAGAAAGTGGGTGGTTCAAAAAGAAAGGTAATAAGTCTTTTAATCAAAAAGTTTATTCACGAAATCCAAGATATACACAGACATAGCAAGGAATTTGGTACAGTTTATTTTTTAACATAGCCTCAATGGGCATCAAAGCATTCGTTCCATCTGTAAACCAATTTATTGAAACCGCGCTGAAGAAATCAGAATTCTGGTCGCTGAGCCAGTGGTACACTGCCACTACGCGATCGGAGTGTGACGCCATTTTCGGCTTTTGAGACCAGAACTGATCACTCCCATGTTAACGTCAATAGAGGAAAATTTCGAGGATTTTTTACTTCAAAGCCAATATTTTTTAACTCTTAAAACCTATTGAAATGTAAGCCGAAGAACTTCAACTTAATTTTAAAAAACTTTTAACCGTGTTCCAAACGCAATATTTAAAAGAAATTGAAAGGTTTCTTTGGAAATCGGCTGTTTTACGCTTTGTGCGCAAACATTTGGCACAGAGTTGGCTGATTTTCGCCAAGTTCAGATTTATCTCTGGTTTGGCGATAAATATCTTTCCAATATCATTAATGGCTACCAGAAGTATGCATGTGCATATTTTTATTTCCCACTAGCGGCCCGTCCCGACTTTGTCCGGGTTGAACAAAATATTATACCAATAAATTTCCAGTTGATAGCCAATAAATTGTAATTCTTTTTTTTACCTTAATAACCTAAATAATACCTTAAATTAATTTTATGTTATTTAATAATTAAAATCAATTTTTTTAAAAGAAAAAGGCGTGCCAGAGAACGGCTAGGTTCGAACCGCTAGCGTCAGAACAGAAGCCCACCGCGATAGCACCACGATAAGGATCGTTGGAATCTTCGGAACAAAAAGCGGTAGAAGACAGTAGCGGAAAAAATGGAGATTGTTAGGATTAAGCCCCTAACTTTATTTCTACTGATTAGATATACATAATATATAGCCTATGTCCATCTGGAATAATGTACCTTTCAAACAGTGAATGAATTTTTCAAATAGAAGATGTTCTGAGGGTAGAACAGAAGTGGTTCTGAAGATTACCCTCCACATACAAAATCTCTCTGTCTTTATATATAAGTATAGATTAACTAAACAGCGAAGAAAAGGGTTTGTTGTTTTATGTCAACCCTACGCTTTCTCGTATTTGTGTTTTGCGGTTAATATAAACACCTGCTTGCCATACTATTTCTATTTTAATATTTAATTATGAATAAACGCTTTCCAGTCCTATTAACAGTGTGACAAACTATTTCGCAAACAATAATGGAACTCTAGTTAAAAACAGGAAATCATTTACGTAGAATTTATAATTTTTTAAATATTCTGTAACATTTTCCAGCGATGATATCCTTTCAGAGTATTTGAATTCAAAAGATGCTAAAAATCAAATTTTAAAAAATAATTTATTGCAATTACATAATAATCACATTACATTACATTAAATAATTACATTATTATGCTACTCAATCCCGTTATGTGGCCATGTTTAACTGGAGAGTTTGAATTTTCGGCGAAATGTTCTTTAAGACATTTTTCTGCTCTCTCTGAAATCAAAGAAAATATTTAAATGTGTGCCCTCTATTAAATCTGGATTGAAGGCCCGAGGTAGCTTAGTGGTAGAGAGTCGGCTTTCGGTACTGAGGGTGTTCGGATCGAATCTCGAGAGCCATTAAATACCTTCGTGTCTAAGTCGAATATGGGAATGCTACGTTCGTTGACCGGAAAGTCATTTTATGAAGTCAAAGAGGGTGGGAGAAGGTACGATCGACCCCCCCCCAGATGTCACCCCTGGGATGCTCGGTCAAAATTTAGGTGGCACATGGCTAAGTTGTACTGGATTGATTACTATATTACGACATACTATATTCAACAATCACTTTATAAGAGTATAAATAGATATGTGTCTATAAAAATCAATAAACTTTTTTATATTTACTGACCTTTTAGCTTTTTTATCTACTGGGACAATTAAAGTAATATTTAGTGTTCAAATAATGAGATCACAAATATCTCTATTAAGTATATGCAAGCTACCTTGCATCTGATGATAGTACGTCTTACCTAAAGGAGTTTTCAAATTAAAGGAGATATCACCAACAGAAAATTCATAAACTGAAATATTGTCAGATGAATGAACAGTGACTTTTACATTCTGCTTAATAGTCAAATACCACTTACCAGAAGCAAGAGAACTTAAGACAGAGTCATCTTTTAAACTTACAGGGCACTTAATTTCAATGATCTTATTGCTATCAATAAGACCATCTGGTGAGCACCCTAATATACCAGTTTGATGAAGAAAGAGACCCCCAGTTTCTAGATTGCATTCCTTCCCATCTGCATAAATAGATAGGGCCATTTTTTCATGCACCACACCCCACTGAATGGCTTTTGAAGCAAAATTTCTATATTCACCATTCAGAGTTTTTAGCAAACTAGACGATATATAGCTTAGTTCAATCGCAGTCGAAATTGCAGCTAGTTTGCTCGAAGTGAACCACCCTCTTCAGTATGCTCCACATAATGGATTTTGTGCTTGTCCAGATGTCATAGAAAGGATAAACGTTTGCTGATCCTCAGTAACTTAGTTTCTCGAGGATGAAAGCTACTTTCTCTGCAGCTGACGGATACTGTTCACAGGATGTAATCTCATCAAATGTTAGAACAGTATGCTCAAAGTTTTCTTCTTTATTGACAAACACGAACTGAAATAGAGGAAGAGATGATAGTTCCTTTTCATGGCAGTTCTAAGCCAGTCTTTGTCTGCTGCTGAAGGTTTTCTTTTAACAGCAACAAATTTGAGTTCACCGAAAAGGTCTGGCAAGGCTTTCACTTGCTCAGGATCTTTCCGTAAACGTCAACTGCTTGAAATATCTGTTGATGTAATATTAATGCTGTACAATACAGCAACAGTCATATGATGGCAAAAGTTTTACCCTTAGGACACGTGCTTGTAGCTGATAAAATCTGTGAAACATCCAATTTGATCCATAAGTTGATTGATTCACTAAATAATTACAGCATTTAATAAATGCTTTTGGAAAAGAATGAGAAAATATAAAATGCATCTTTAACAATTTATTTAAAAAAGTACTTCAATTGTAAAAAAAAGGATTTTCATACAACATGAAAAAAATACATAATCTTTACGGATTTCTTAGAGATAAAAATAATAATCTAAAAACGAAAAAGAAAAGATTTTCATACAACATGAAAAAAAATGCTTGATTTTTGCGGATTTCTTAGAGATAAAAATGATAATCTAAAAACAAAGATTTCAAAAATTAATAAACAAAGTAAGCAGAATTTTTTAATTGTTTTGGGGAGGCAAAAACTTAATATTTAAACTACGATGTTCATATAAATTATGTCATAAAAATAATAAAACAGTACCAATGCTTAGCGCCAAAAAAAATTATTTTTCGGTGTTTCTAGTGAAAAGAAATAAGGTTTAAAATTTAAAAAAACTCATATTTAATGGACAGTAATTGTCTAGGTACTCCGAAAAGAGCCACAATGACGGTAGTGAGTTTAAAACTTTTTAATCTATTTTTATAGTATCCAAACTTCAATTTTCATACTAAAATGAACTATCAATATCTACTTCGAGAGCCAACAGGAAAATTATTCAGAAGTAATAGTAAGTGTGGGAATTTGATATGTTTCAGTTATAAAAAGTCAGATTTTTAACTGAAATACTAGATAAATACTAGTCAATTTGAGGGGCATCTATTTTTTTAAATAGACAAAACGAGATTTGAGAAAAAAAATTAAACTTACTTCATCGTAAGTTTTATTTTTCATTGATGCATGACCACATACACACATAATCCCACACAGATCGTAAGAAAACGAAAGAAAAAGATGATGCTTTGAAGAAGTAAGACTTCAAAGCATCTTGCCCTCGTTTTATTAAATTAAAATTCCCGCTGAAAAAAGAACAAATATCCTAAGTTGTCGTCATTGCACACGGCTAACAGACACCAGAAATTTATTAATTTAAACAATCTCAAAATGATTTGGCATCTTTGATTTAGAAGGTTACCATACAAGGGTTATCAGAATTTTCTATTTCAATACGCTTATCACTTAGTAGGCAGCGCTTGGCAAAGTGAAATTCGAAAGTGAATAATATTTATTGTTTTACTCATTAAAAACAGGCGTAATTTTTTATCAAAAATCGCAGATTTAAAAAAAAACTAAGGTTTACACAGTAGGAATTTCTTTAAGTATGGATAGGTTTCGAGCAAGAGTATCCGCAAAAAGGAGGCAATGCTAATCTCCGTAGCGTTTCCTAGTTTTGTTCTCCAAAGCTCTCCAAGATGGCCGCCTCACTCCGATGGCGTATGGAGATGTTCGGTTCCTTTACAACAGGGGTTCTCAACCTTTCAGGCTCTGTGCCCCCTTTGAACACTGATGTGAGGTCACGCCCCCCCTCAAACCATCCCCACCATATGTGGTCAATACAATCGGATGCAAGTAATACATGCAAGTAATACAATCGGAATTTGAAACTGAATCTGGTTATTAAATGAAAATATAGAATAAATAATTTCATACACAAAATTTAATATTACTACTCATATCTTAATTTGGAACATATTATTATTAGAACATATGAAATAAAAGAATTAAATACAGATCAAATATATTTGAGGTAATCGAGGATCTAGGTGAGGTTGGCATGTAATACCAGTCACTTTCACAACATTAATGAGAGGGCTGGCACTGTTTGTCCTTGACAAGTTTTTGAATATAAGTTTGTAACTATGACAAAGCACACCTCAGGTCACTTTCAACGTCCAGACGTACCACAATTATCGTGTTTTTGCAATTACAAAAATTATCATGTACGACAATTACCGTGTTCGTGTTCGTATGTCGAAAATATGTTACGGTTACATTCTGAGTGCAAAATTGAGTACAGTAAAATTACAGTTAGTTTTACTTCTTATTTTGCTTTTTTTTAAACTCACGCATCCCCTGAAATTTCTCTACGCCCCCCCAGGGGGGCGCGCCCCCCAGGTTGAGAACCGCTGCTTTACAATATCCCTCACATGAATAAGACGATCGGTTTGAATCAGACCTTCGACTCGCCACACGTTGTCCTCTGCCGTTGATGTGGTCGCCCCCCCCCCTAACTGGTGTTCGTCTCGCGCATCTGTTCTTCCTTTCTGGAATTCATTCCACCAAAACCAATCTGCTTTCTTGACATGACACTTTCTCCGTAAACTTCCACTAGGTGACGATGAATTTCTGCTGGGAAGCTTTTCTTTAAAGAAAGAAATCTTATTACACTTCGCACTTTAATGGCTGACCTTGTATCCATCAACGCCTCTATTTCCTATCTCAAATTTCGGAGCTTTACGGCCCTACTAGGTGCCTGTTCACATAGGAGTCCGTTGCGTTGCGTTAAGGAAAAGATGACGTCGAGACGAAAATAAACCAATCATAGGCGTTAAAAATTTCATTGCTAATCGTTTGGAGGCATATGATTGGTTTATTTTCGTCTCAACGTCATCTTTTCCTTAACGCAACGCAACGGACTCCTATGTGAACAGGACCTAGCTCCATCTACCGTTGGCATATGATTGCTGTGATCGTCTGTTGCACCTTAGACATGCAATTTCCTTCGATCGGGAAAAAGTGCACCCATGAGAGCCCTTGTAACCTTACTTTTTGAACCACCCTCTTAGTTTAAATTTCATTAGTCATATTGATTATATTTAACTAGATAAAATGTTCTAAAATATTTTAAATATTTCTACAAATATGCTATTGCACTAAAATGTCAGTTTAGCTAGGGTTCTCAATTTACTCTAGGGATTTTGTCCGCTCATCTTGATCCGAAATGTGCGTTTTGCTGACCATTCAATAAGGGCATCTTCAAATGATTTCCGAATATTGTTACTTCTGTCATCGTAGTCAACAATTCTGTTATATTTTATGAAATTAATACGTTAAATTTAACAGGAAAAAATTATGACTATTTTTTTTCGTTTTAATCCTTAAAAACAAACTCCGTTCTATACATCTCAAATCTTCCAAAACCATTGAAAATGTAAATCCACTCACCTTTACCTCATACACAGAGCTACTGAAAAGGTGGGACATTTTAATTTTAATAATGTGAGGTGAAATTGGCCTTTAACAAGTATCTTTAATTGTGCTCTCTGAGTGTTTGACACTGATTGGTAGGGGACATTTCAGTAAAGAAAAATTTGTATTATATGGATTTTTACGATTTTTTTAATTCGAAGTTATTGTTTTCTTCTTGAAATTGATTCCTCTTTGAGGTATAGTGTAAAATTCGATAGTCAGTTGTCAAACAACATAAAGGGGCCTTATTTATCTTCCGTCAAATGTAGCGTAACATAAGATTACCTCAATGCGATTGATTATAGTTGTATAGCATTTGATTTCGTCGTTTGTTTTCTTTGTGTCACATAAATCAGGCCTCCTGTAAATAAAGTAGAAGTGAGACCTTTTTCTTAGTAGACTTTTGCACAAAGCAATAGTTTGGTAAAATTCAGTTACTTAGACAGGAAATATGCAATTTTATTTCATTTACTAATGATATAATATACGGTCAAATTGAAGGTAAACAACAAGCAATCAATTAATTGCTAAGAACGGCCAAATTTAACTTCAGTACCATTTTTATAATTATTATTTTTATATCAACTGCAAATACTGCATGGATTAAGCGGAAGAAATAAACCTAACAATAGCTTCAAGATCGTAAGCAGTGTGGAAGAGGCCTGAAATGTAAATTCTTTATTAAAATATATTTTTCATATGTTCTTGCCTCGGCTATAAGTGTAACAGTATTCTGCCCAAATAAATATAAGTTGAAATAACAAAACAAGATTCCAACGATATGATATGAATTCATGTATTATAAAATCCGGAATTTAAAAAGAAATAATTTTACTTAAGTAACAGATTTTTTATTTCATGTTCATTACACATTCTTGTCGTACATAATTTTCATAATTACATAATACAATTGATCTGAATTCTTATTTTCATAATCGTACGACTAGACAATGTCTCAAAAATATACCTTTTGGGATTGCCCCAATACGTAGATATATTTTTGTGTTTGTACAAAATAACACTTCATAAAATGCTCAAGCGTTTTATGACGTGTGTATTATATAAATACACTGATTTTAGACTAAGTTAAATTATCTATACATTTATATGAAGAAATACTTTATTTGGGACAGCAACGTACGTGGAAATCTTCGAAAAATTGCGATATTTATGAAAGTATATGGAAAATATATTTATGGAAAATATATTTTATGGAAAATATATTTATGAAACATTTGGAAAAAATGTTTATACGTGATATTAAAAAGTTATATTGAACCTTGAAATAAAAATTAATTTCTTAGCCAAATCACGCTACAGACCTCTACACTTTTTGGAATTAACATTTATATTTCATCATAACACAGCTTATCAAAATACTAAAACTGGGATAATTTTTATATATTCTGCAAATAGATGTACAGAGAACAAAAGTGATTATAAAATTTTTTTATAAAAATTACACGATATAAGCTTTGACATCTGCTTAACATGCATGTATAATCAGGTAAAAAAGATAAATCTGACGTATTCGGCTTCCAGAAACAAATCGTAGCTACTAATCTACCATTCATTTATCTTCATCAAATATTATTTCGGTGTTTTGTTTAGAACTGTTTTGTTTAGAACTTCGTTGTTTGTTTAGAACGTTGTTTTGTTTAGAACTTCGTTGTTTGTTTAGAACGTTGTTTTATTTAGAACTTTTAACAACATACGACGGTCATTTTCGATAATCATTTTTAGGAAGCGACATTTTTAATTATTGTTTTTGCAACCGTCAACATCTAAACATTATTTTTGATATAAGCTTATATATATATATATATATATATATATATACAGGGTGTCCCAAAACGAGCGCATAAACTCTGCACAGCTAGATTCCTCGTTGGGAGTACATAAAAACTGCCCAAAGAAGCGTTCCTGTACGATCCATAGTTTACGAGAAAAATACGAAAAACAAAGTATGACGTCACTGCCAGTGCAAGAAAAAACACTTTATTGAACATATCAACAGCATGCACAATTTAAAGCGGATGTTCAAAGTGCCCGCCGTGCATGTCGAGGCAGGATTGAGCACGCCGTGGAATGGCTGTCATCACACGTTGCAGCATCGCGGGGTCCACCGAAGTACAAGCAGCATGCAGACGAGCAACTAAGTCCATTTGTGTTGTCACTACGTCTCGATACACCAGTTCCTTGAGATGGCCCCATAGGAAAAAATCCAACGGTGTAAAATCTGGCGAACGTGGCAGCCATAGAACCGGACCCCCACGTCCGATCCAGCGGCCGGGGTATTCCAAATCCAGCCAAACACGTACAGGAGCACAGAAATGCGCCGGAGCCCCATCATGCTGGAACCAAAGTCCCTGTATTGCCGCTAATGGTATGTCATCGAGGAACTCGGTTAAGACCTCATTGAGAAACACCAAGTACGACTGTACCGAGAGCCGTTCAGGCAACAGATATGGTCCAAGCAGGCGGTCCCCGAATATGCCGGCCCACACGTTAAGAGACCAACGTTCCTGATGTTTCTGCGGCCGGATTGCATGCGGATTGACCTGGGACCACATATGGCTGTTGTGATGGTTGAAACCCCATCACGAGTGAAACATGATTCATCAGTCCACAGTATATGTGCAATGAAACCATTATCTGTGTTCTGTTGCTGCAACAGCCATTCACAGAAGGTCACGCGTTTCTGAAAGTCACCTGGTTTCAGACCTTGCATGGTTGTGTACCGAAATAGGTGTAGCCTCTCAGACCGTAAAAGCCTGTGCACAGTACTTGTACTCGAAGTCATCTCACGGGCTAATGCGCGTGTGCTTACCTCGGGCGTCTCTTCTGCCCGCTGCAGTATTGCATCCAACTGTGCTACCGTCAGGCCGCTCCGCGGTCTTCCAGTATCGTGAAGATTGGCTGATGGCAAGACGCTTCCCGTATTTCGCAGTCTGTCGTCCAGACTACTGATGACGTTGACATCGGGAAGACTGCGGGACGGATATCGACGGGCATACTCCCTAGCAGTTCGTAAGGCATTTCCATTACATCGGTCGTACATCAAGTACATGTTGCAGTAGTCACGAACGGAGTACATGGCCACCATACGAAGACTGCCGGTAGCTGCAAGATGCAGCCTTTTAAATACCAGTTCAACGGCAGCTTAACGTCAGTCCATGGCACGCGCGTATTCATGACGTGATATGCGCGGCGAAAGTTTTAAACATCATCGTCTGGAAAGATATGCAAATACTGTTGTTGATATGTCCAATAAAGTGTTTTTTTCTTGCACCGGCAGTGACGTCATACTTTGTTTTTCGTATTTTTCTCGTAAACTATGGATCGTACAGGAACGCTTCTTTGGGCAGTTTTTATGTACTCCCAACGAGGAATCTAACTGTGCGGAGTTTATGCGGTCGTTTTGGGACACCCTGTATATATATATATATATGCAGGTGGTTATATAAATAATGGAAACACTTATCAATATTAGCGGTGTTTATGAATGTGCTTCGTATTCCTTAAAAAAACAAGTCTGGCCACCGGTATTTTTTATATAATATAGTGTATGTATTATTCTAAAGTCAGGTATAAGTAATGAAGCTAAAAGCATCGTGCTTTTGGGGAAACAGCGTAAAATGTCAAACCTTGCAGATCTTGCGAAAAGGGTAAATTGTTGGAGCGTGTTTAATTTTGAGTATCTGTTACTGCAAACCCCAGGGAAATGGGTGATTTTAGTGCTATGGTATTGAAAGTCATGATAGCATACAGAGTGCAAGGAAAAACATCCTTTGCCAAACAGAATAGTGGACGAAAGGGAGAGCTGAGGGAAAGAGCCGGACGAGGTATTGAAGCAGATTGTGACATGAAAGAAAACAACTGCAACCATAATGGCAGAAGAGCTTAATCCGCATCTACATGTTTCGTTATCAACCATTACAGTTAGAAGGGACCTTCACAAACAAAGCATTTACGGAAGAATAGCTATTCCTAAGCCACTTGTAAAAGAAACCAATACAAAATATCGTCCACAGTGATGCCACGATCGCAAATCCTGATCAAATAATATGTCTAAAAACGGCATTTGGTCCGACATATCATTGTTCACATTTTTCCTTGCAAGAGGACGTGCGTATGTCTGGAGAAGCTGGACTAAGCTTCAATGTAGTTTAATTCCCTTTTATTAAGGGTACTTTCTTGTGCTCCCCTACAAGGAGTATTCTAAATCTTTCATATTACTCTACAATTACTTAACAAGCAATAGCTAGAATTTTCCATCTCTTGGTTTTACTTTGGCGAATAATAATTGATTTTTGCCGACAAAAATCTCTCTGTGTGTATGTATATATATATATATATATATATATATATATATATATATATATATATATATATATATATATATATATATATATATATATATATATACAGGTGGTTATCAAAATAATGGAAACACCTATCAATTTTAGTGGTGTTTATGAATGGGCTTCGTATTCCTTAAAAAACAAGTCTGTCCACCGGTATTTTTTATATAATATAGTGTAGGTGTTATTCTAATGTCAGGTAGCAGTAATGAAGCTAAGGACATCGTGCTTTTAGGAGGAACAGAGTAAAATATCAAACCTTGCAGACTTTGCGAAAAGGGCAAATTTTTGGAGCGCGTTTAAATTGGAGTATCTGTTACTGCAACCCCCAGGTTAATGGGTGTTTTACTAGCTATGATATCGAAAGTCATGCTAGCATACAGAGTGCACGTAAAAAAATCCTTTGCCAAACTGAATAATGGACGAAAGGGAGATCTGGATGAAAGAGACGGCCGAGGTATTGAAGCGAATTAGGACATGAAGAAAGAAAACAACTGCAACCAAAATGACCAAAGAGCTCAATCTGCATCTGCATGTTCCAGTAACAACCATTAGAGTCAGAAAGGAACTTCACAAACAAAGCATTTACGGAAGAGTAGCTATTCCGAAACCACTTGTAATAAGTACTAACACAAAATATCGCCCCCAATGGTGCCACGAGCGCAAATCCTGGTTGAGTAATATGTCGAAAAACGGAATTCGGTATATTGTTCATATTGTTCCTTGCAACAGGAAGTGCGTATGTCTGGATAACACCTACACAAGCGTAAGATTCTGGCTGTCTCATCTCAACTTTCAATCATGGAGGTAGATCAATCAGGGTTTGTGATGGCATCTCGTGGGTTTCTTCAGGCCCTATTGTAACCCTAAAAGGAAGATTGAATGAGAAGGACTATGTGAAATTTTAGCTCACAACTCCACTCTATGCTGAAAACATTGTTCCTTGCAGGAGATGGCGCTAACCAGGATTAAAATCCCCCTAAACATACAGCTAAATCTATCAAGTATTGGTTTGAAGAACAGAAAAAAGAAGTCAAATATCTTATCTTGCCCTGTACAATTTCCCCGACTATATATCATCTAACCACTGTGATCTGTATAAGCGGATTGAGCCAGATATCCATATCCACCACAACATCTCTAAAGGAACTTTCATGATTTTTCCCTGAAGTATGGTATAACATATACTATTTATGACTTGTATAATCCAATTCGAGGTGAATCAGGTGGTACTACATGAAAAAATGTGATCGTGGGCCGCATTAATAAAGGTATTCATGATGTTTCTTAGTGTTTCCATTATTTTGATAACCACCTATATATATATATACATACACACACACACACGCACATATATATATATATATATGTGTGTGTGTGTGTGTATATATATATATATATATATATATATATATATGTATGTGTCTGTGTGTGACATTATAAGTTGAATCTCGTCTATTTATATTATTCGGGTACCCACATCTGTTAAGAGAGGCCCCTTTTCTCAGAATAGCCCACCCAACAGCAAGTGAACATCTGCAAATTCCAGTGGGACAAACAACACAATAAATTCTTTTCAGTTGATAGGAATATAGAGCCGTGCCGCCCAGAAGGAGTAACAAAACCCCGTCTCTAGTCATCTAAAATCCGCAGTTCACAATATCTCAGAGATAATGGCTGCAGGTGCCAGAGATAAAGGATCAAAATTGTCAAATAATACCATAAGGATAAAACGCACCCAATGTCCTTCTTAGTAGTATTACCACCCACGAAAAACATCTGTGTTGATGTAAACAGTCGCTGACTTTTGGTACAGCCCCTGACTAAGAGACTCTGTGATTGGCTCTCTCACTGTGTACATGTATGTTTCGCGTCATGCTAGAAGGACGCTATGATATCCGCTATCAACTCTTGTGAAATAAAGAACTGTAATTTTAAAAGAACTGTTCCTTTTCATTTGTGCATATTGTGTGTTATTATGTAAAGTCATGTGGTGAAATGCCACATATATATACAGTGGAATCTCGATCTATCGTTTTTCAAGGGACCGATTGAAATGAACGATAAATGCGAGAAAACGATAGATGCGGAAACATAACAAAGCAATATGATCGTTGGGACTAGATAAAATGAACGACGCATACGGAAAAACGATGGATCCGAAAACGATCGATCGAGATTCCACTGTATATATATATATATATATATATATATATATATAAACTAGTTATCAAAAATTAAGGTAAAATCACAAAAAGAGGGATAGCACGTTTAAAACTAGGCCAATCTGTTTAAAATTTGAATATGTTGTTAAGTAAAAGATTCGGAACAATACTGCATTATGCAACATAGTGGCGCTGCAGTCGGAAAGCGCAATTTGTGAGGAGCATAAAAGTGCATGCCTCAGAGCAACGTGGCAATTGTAGCTGCGAGGATGAGATTAGACATCTGACATAGGTAAATTGTAACAATGACCTCCAGGTATCATTTGACCGAAGAACTGCGATGGCGAGCTATTGGGAGACTAGAGGCAGGACAAAGTCAGACAGAAGTGGCCAGATGGCTAAATGTCAGTTCGGCTGTGGTTCATAACCTTTGGTAACAATTTCTAACCATTTATTCGGCAACACCCTGAAGGAAACATGCAAATAACATGAAATTTACAACATGCATTAGCGGAGGTGAGATATGCAAATGATTCGATTTTCAGCGCAGACGCGCATCACGCGCGCCTGTGGCGCCACTTCAAAGCGCTATTTAAGGCTTGGAGATTTCGAAGATTTCAAGTGGTATGCACCGGGTATTATGGTATGGGGCGGTATTGGATATCACTCTCGCACACCTCTAGTACGCATTGCCAGTACTTTAAACAGCCAGCGCTACATCTCCGAGGTGTTGGAGCCAGTTTTCCTTCCTTACCTTCAGGGCTTGCCCACAGCCATATTTCAACAGGATAATGCGCGACCACACGTGGCACGCATTGTCGAACGGTTCTTCGTCAATCGCCAGATTGAATTGCTTACCTGGCTTCCTCGCTCTCCGGATCTTTCGCCGATAGAAAACATGTGGTCCATGGTTGCTCTACCATTGACCCAGATTCCATCCCCAGCTGCCACAGCAGATCAACTTTGGCAACGTGTGGAATCTGCTTGGTCTGCTGTATCCCAAGAACTCATCCAAAGTCTCTTTGAATCAATGCCGAGGCGTGTGGCAGCGGTGATATTAAACAATGGCGGCTACTCTGGCTACTGATTTCGGCAGGAACCACACTTCACAGAAGTCTATAAATTTAATCATTTGATACTTGGTCAACATGTTATCTACAAAATAAATTTTGTTGTGATATCTCTTGTCTTTCTTGGTGTTGCAATTTAGGTGGCCAGCAGTGTATTCGTGTGGACGCACAGACCTCTATATCTTTCCCCGTGGAAATGTGAATGCTCACACATATAGAGATGGCATCCTTGACGCTTATGTGCGCTTTTATGCCGGGGCAATAGAGGATGTTTTCGTGCTACCGGACGATAACGCAAGACCGCACATGGTTCGCATCGTGGAGGCTTATCTTAAGTAGGAAACAATTCAGCGCATGGAGTGGCCAGCTCGATCACCGGACCTGAATCCTATCGAGCATGTTTGGGTCGCTTCAGGACGACGCATCGCTGCTCTCAATTCTCCTCCTAGAACCCTAGCACGCTTTCAAACACTTTGTAAGATCAATGGCTCTCACTTCCTACCGAACTCATAAACCGCATAATTGACAGCATCACACATCGCTGTATGTGCTGTATTGCTTCTCGGGGGTATCATACGCCATATTAAAGGTACTTTTCCTATACCAAACTGACACATCCGATTTGTTCATTGTATACATATGCTAGTTTCTATAACACCATAATTGTCTGGCGATTTCTTTTTATGCTATTTTAAACCTACCTATGTGTTGTATAATGTGTATAAGTTTCATTAAATTCTACGCGTAACTTCTTGAGTAATCGCTATTTTTGTGACTTTTCCTTAATTTTTGATAACCACTGTATATATATATATATATATATATATATATATATATATATATACTATTTTTTTATTGATTTCAGTTTTCCCTTCACGATAAAATTTAAAAATTGAGTCTGTGACAGTGAAGTTCAGTTTTCCGCAAATAGAGTATTTCAAGTATTTTTCATGGTTTCTCCCAGAAAACCATTTGGGTTTCCATGACAACATTTTTGTTTCATCCAGAGCACGCTGATAAATTATCTCAAAGTCATTTTTAATCACTAAATTTTCATAAATTATTCAGATGTTTGTTTCCCATGGGAAAATATGATTGTTTTCCTGGCATTCTACCCCAAAACCCATTTCTAATGGAGCTCAGGTACTTTTAAGTTATTAATTCGATCCAATCATAAAAGGTCACTTATTTTTTTTTCAGATTAAAGCTTAAAATTACTATGTAGGGCTCAGTGAAGGAATATTATAAAAAACTGATTTGTAATCATTTTCTCGTAATCTAAAGATTGTGGACAGTGGTCACATACCAATGTCATAAGTCCGAGTATTTTTGTCCCGGGTTTCAAGCAATCTTTTAGTTTGCCGTTGAATGTTTGATAAATAATTTAGTCAACAAGTATGAACTCTATTTGACTTCTGTTAAGTATCTTCTAAAAGTAATTGGTGATATGTAGAATTAGGATTTAATTTTGAAGTAAGTTGAATTCAAGTGTAGAAAGCTAGAATTTTGCTAAGATTTAAAATTATTGTATAAGGAAATTTATTACTATCTAGAATATAAAAGTACATGGTACTAGCAAATTTTTGCTAAGATTTAAAAATATTGCAAAAAGTATTTTTTTCTAGATTATAAATGTACGTAGTACTAGAAAAAACTTCCTTGTATAGGACTAGTAATACTGCTAAAGTTATACATTCTTGAAAGACACAAAATAAATAAATGTGTGCAATATATAAATCAGGATATATACGGGAAGAAAAAAATGTTGAATTTTCCACTAAGGGGTTTTCATCTATATCTATATTAACAAACATACCTACTTCGTTTTATAATATCTTTCACAAAATTGATATTATTCTAAATTTCTATCAAAAAATAAACAAATATTTTTACAAAGTAAAATGTACGCATTTTGACTTATAACTAGCATTTAAATAGGGCTTGTGGCGGCCCTTTGGTACAGCGCACTGGTTTTCTGTTCTGAGAGTGCTCGGATCGGTTCGAATCCAGTCGTAGCGCCGCAAAAAATGCCTCCGTTTGTGTCGCCCATTCATAAGGGGGAATGTTGTCCGCATATTTGGTGCCCCCATAATAAAATTGATAGTAAAACTGCGAAGTAGTATAGACGAATGTTTGACATCAAGTGCCTCCGCATTGGAAAAAAAAGAACTAAGATTTAAGAGGACACAGTACTTTTAAACTTGTGGAAATTGCTGAAAACATAGTCATGTTTAAACTAATTAAACTTTAATAAAATTACAAAAAGAAATGCCGTTTTCAATTGCTATTTGATTAACATATTTTGAATTATATATTCTGGAAAAATGAAAGGATATCTTTGTAAATTAATAATTTTAGTACATGTTCAGAAAATGTATATGAGTCTAAGATACGGTTGCCTTAAATCACTGCGCGCATCATTAAATATAAATATACTATACACACGGGATTAAAATGTTCCTTGTAATATATTTACAATACACCTATCTTTAATTTAAAACCAAAATACTGGTAAAAAGTATTGATTTAAATATTAAAAAGTCATAAATTGTAAAAATTTCACAACAAAAAAAAATTTTTACAAAATTTTTTTCCTTTAAAAACAAATTAATTGTATAAAAAAATTCTATTTTTTTTTTTAAAGTTTAGTTTGCCACAACATATATATATATATGGTTACATTTTATCAATATTGCACTAATAGTTTGGTAGTAACAGTGCGCACAATATTAAAAAAGTTGCTGTTTTGAAAAAAAATCAATTTAAAGTTTCACTATCCCTTTTATCTTTTATTTATTGACTGAAATAGCTCAAAAGGCTCCCGATGCATTTACCAAACCTTGTTTTAGAAGATTATTTTCATTTACTTCCTTTTAACTATTCTAGACTGTAATGTCACTCCTATTTACCACTCCTATTTATCACCTATATATGTAGCATCTCACTCCTATATATGTAGCATCCCACAATTTTTCATTATACACTTTCTCGTGTTTTGACCGCAAACAGCAAATGAAAAGAGACCGACATCTGTGTAACCTAAAGAGCTGATTTTGCTGTGAGCTTGGCGGGTGTTCATGTTTTGCGAATTTCAGAGAGGTATGATGTATGGTGCTCGTGAACTGGGTGATAACATTTCAGAGATAAAGACAAAGTTTACAATTTAACGTTCAACGATTTCAATAAGGTGCCTTGAATGCAAGAAATTCGGTATATCAACGAACCTGCGGCAACACTGTGGCCGTCGAAAGACGCTGGAGGATCGGGAACAGCGCCATCTCTCTAGAATCATTTCAAGTGAAAGGAGTACAACATTGGCGCAATTCAATGCTGGGAACTCTATAAATCTCAGCGATAGGCCTGTACAACGCTCGCTGCCTGATATAGAACAGGGGTTTCCAACTGGCGGCCCGCGAAGACTTCTAGGAAAATAATTTGTAGCATCAATTTAGATATTTTTCGTTAACTGAAAATGTTTTTGTAAAAATCTTTATTGTTTTCAAATGCTGTTCATTTTCAAAAAACATTGATTTTCCTCGAATTCCATGAAAAGTAGAGTGTCCACTCATGTTCTATTTCATCCCCTCACTTCTTATTTACATACCCACTTCTTATTTGACTTTTTTTGTGTGTGTCTTTGTAATTTAACGAAAGTTGGCCAGTTATAATCAAGGTCGTTGTTGGAGGTTCATCCTCGAATTTTTAAAAATTTCATAGTACATACTATACACAAATCCTCCGAATCCCCCTCCCTCAAGAAAAAATGTCCTGGGTATGGACCTGATTAAATTGCGGCCCGCCACTAGACAGGTGTTTTCGATTGCGGCCCTTGGACACTTGTAAGTTGGAAACCCCTAATATAGAATATAATAGCCGCTTCTCTGTCCGAATGCCTCACTACTATCAGATCTGCCCATCGAATGAGCTGAGGAATGTCGCTACAGAAGACTAGAAACGAGTAGCCTAGTCTGATAACTCTCGTTGCTAACTGAATCGGGGAGATCGAAGGGTCCGTAGGAAGAGAATACGCCATAAATCAATGAGTCCAGTATGAAAACAAGTGACTTTTAAGTAACATATCTTCACCATGCACCCAGCAAGAAACTCATCGAATACATGGCGCTGCTTACTTCACACACGGTTCAAGTCACATGAG
>OU015492.1:95279792-95292292 GCA_907164885.2 Dolomedes plantarius | reverse complement strand
GACAATATCATTAAAGATGGCTGTCTTTTTTAACTATAGGGACGCGGCGCGGTGTCACTACAAGTTTAAATCAGCTCTGCACATCAACAACAACTTCAAATCAATCAACTATTAAGACACACCCTTTAATCACGTGATGGACTGAAGTTTATATAAGACTTGACATCCGGAAGTAGGAGGAATTCCTGTACTTTCTCTTGCTGCTTTCATACCGACGGAGCGATCGGTGAAATAAATAAAATGTAGTTCGATAAACTTGTGTTATGATTTGTGTCCGAGGGTTGAGATGAAATGCGGGAATGGATTTAAACATTTGTGATGCGCGGCCGGGCGACAAGTCATCCATTTTACCATCAATGAGATGAAGCAAGGTGAATCAGTAATAAAAACTATGCCACTCAGGCCTTCATTCGTCGGCCCGCGCCGGAACGAATGATGATAATGCTCGGATTCTCCATGATGATAATGCTCGGATCCATACAGCTGGACGTGTCAAGTCGTGGTTTGAAGAACATAAAGACCAAGTCAAACACCTTATCTGGTCCGCACAGTCCCTAAACCTGAATACCATGGAACTGCTGTCGTCTGATTTAGGGAACAGAGTGAGGAATCAATATCCAGCAATAGCATCTCTACATGAAGACTGACGATTTATCCATAAAGAATGGTATAATATCCCCTAAACTACTATTCATGACTTGCATAATTCACTTCCTTAATGAATCCAGGTGGTATTAAAGGCCATAGATGATCCTATGCCATATTAATAGAGAATTTCATGTTTTCCCTAAGTGTTTCCATTATTTTGATAACCACCTGTATATATATATATATATATATATATATATATATATATATATATATATATCTTTATATATATATAATATTAAAAAACTAGTAATTTCTTAATTCAACACTCTCAACATTTAAAAACTATTAATTCCTCACTTTACTATTCAAAATTACAGACCCTTTTTTAATCCCTTAAATTATTTAATTCCCTTTGGGCATTCGTGTTAAATTCCTTTATTACAGCCTTAGGCAATATCATTAAAGATGGCTGTCTTTTTTAACTATAGGGACGCGGCGCGGTGTCAGTACAAGTTTAAATCAGTTCTGCACATCAACAACAACTTCAAACCAATCAACTATTAAGACACACCCTTTAATCACGTGATGGACTGAAGTTTATATAAGACTTGACATCCGGAAGTAGGAGGAATTCCTGTACTTTCTCTTGCTGCTTTCATACCGACGGAGCGGTCGGTGAAATAAATAAAATGTAGTTCGATAAACTTGTGTTATGATTTGTGTCCGAGGGTTGGGATGAAATGCGGGAATGGATTTAAACATTTGTGATGCACGGCCGGGCGACAATTCATCCATTTTACCATCAATGAGATGAAGCAAGGTGAATCAGTAATCAAAACTATGCCACTCAGGCCTTCATTCTTCGGCCCGCGCCCGTGCCATTACAAAAAGTCGGCAGTGTGGACCTCCCCCCGGATACAGGCGGAAATTTTAAGCCGCCGTTAGTCGATTTCGACAGAAACAAAAATTCCTCGACTTTCAAATGTGAGATATATGACAAACCTTCAACTTGAACCTTACTCGAAAACAATATTGTGGTGAGTGTGTTGCGTACAAATCCCGTGGATTCCCACGAAGTGAGCTCGGGTGAACTTTGATTGAATCTGAAAAATTTTTGTGTCAAAGAGGAGTTTCAGTTCTGGATTACATTAAGCCAAGATGATGTCGCTGACTTCGGAGTGTGGATTACCTGCTGTTTTTGATTTTCAACGATTAGTTGTCGACCACCAGTGTTTACTGCAATGTGTCTTCAGAGCATCCAAATTGTGTTTGCAGTGTGATTTTTTTTTCAGTCGTCGAATCATCGTGTGAATCTTCGAAGTGATTTTCTTTTTGCCGACGCTGTGATATTTTCGATATTCAGAGAAATTGTTGAAATGTGTTTTCGACATATGTGTTGCTGTATGCAGTAGAGGAACTGTTATTAATTCAATATCTCCCATACGCTACAGGAGTAGTCAACTTAATAGTGTTAAGACACCAAACAATAGTGCAAAGGATACAAACATCCCTTATCCACTTAGGTTTTTGTAGAGGATTACCCAGGGAACGGAAAAACTTCGAAACAAAACAGCAGAATTTGATAATATGAAAATACTGAGGATTTTGGTTTGTAATTAATTTGAAATATAGATAAATAATACTAACAAATTAAAATATGAGTTAGTCGCAAAAGGGTAAGTTAATATTTGCGAATTATATTTTTTAGAGTGCATTGTTTCTTAATTTTACTATATATTAATAAAAAAATATTATAAATGTGTTTTTCAGTGAAATATTTTCAAGTTATTGATTTAGTTAAGTAACTATGATAAAAAATAAGTCGATAAAAAGTAAAACGAAGGTAAAGAATATCTGGTTTAAAATATGTATTATGGTTTTGATTTTATAAAGTATTTCATTTGGTTTGCATTTTGATAGAATTTCACGTGTATATTATAAGAAATTTGAATTTAAAAGAAATTTTTTAGACATATTTGATAAATTTATTAAAATTGGGTATTTTCTGTGTAATTTTTGTAATATTTCTGTGTTTTTTTTCTAGTAATGAATATTTTAGTGTTTTAAGAAAATTAATAATTTTGGTTACGTTAAATTGAAATGTTAAACGAGTGTAGTAACTCTGTAAATACTTTTTTTCTCACCCAGTTCTAAATCGTCACGGAAAAGAAAAAATAAAAATAAAATGAAGTATATGATTTCCTCTTTCGGGCGAGCTTTATATAAACAGAGGAGCGTTTAGACGCCATTTCGACTATAAATTTGATTTGTCAGCGGTAATCTGGTAAAAAATCGAGAAAAGAACCAAACTTATTCCAATTCATTTAACCTAGAATTTTTGCGGTTTTCAAATTGGCTTTCTAAATCTAAACATCTGATGCTTGTGGTTTTGATTTTGGAAAATATCTGCATGGATAACTTAGTAATTATTTCAGACATCAAGAAAATTTTATAATTTAGGTATATTGTTTGACATATTACATTTGATTTTGAGTCCTCGAGTAGTTTTACGAATTTAAGAAAAGAAGATTTCCGGAGGTTCAGTCGACAGTTAAAGGGCGTTTTACGGTTTTCATAAAAACGGAAGGTCTTTATAACATGACTTAGCGTGCCAAAAAATCACAATTGGAGAATTAAACAAAACCATTGTATGTTATATTTGGTTCATCCGCCCCAGAAAATTCTCGAAATAGAAATAATGAAGAAAATTAAATAAATCGAAAAGAGAATATTATAATGAGAGATATGTTTTGAGATATTGAATACAAATGATGAATATTTAGGAACTTTACAGCGAGGATTCATACCAAAATGTGATATAAGAAAAGAAAAATTGTTTTTGGCTTATCGATTTCATGATTAACTTAATAAAACTGAGATGGGTATTGGTAAAAGAATTTTGATTATTTGTGAATTGATAGACTAAAAGTTTCGATATGAAATTTGAACATTAACATTAAATTATTGCAATTGATATAGAATATTACGGTACTATTATTATTAGTATTAGGAGTATTTTATTTTTGTGTGTTTAGTACTTTCATATGTTGTGTATTTTGGATTCTATTGAATATAAAATTGAAATTGTCCATGGTTGCAGATTAAGATATTATAGTGCACCAGATAAATTAAAACTCTATCACGAATAATGACATTATAGATCCACTTTCCTTTTTTTTGTTTATTTCAGATGCTTAACATCCTTAAATTTTATAAATAATTGTGTATTGTCCTACTAAAGATAGAAAACTAGTATAAAAAAAATACTATCTTACTTAAACTTTCTTCTTAAGAATACTATTATATGTGAATTTTTTTTTGGATCTGAAATTAAACACCGACTATGACAATTCTACTTCTTTAACCTTTCAGTAAATTTTCTATTTCTTGAATACACTTTCCTATCAGCCACCTCTACAAGCGCGTTGGATGTCGTCCCAACTGTTTAAGATCTTTTTTATTTTTTTGCTATTTGTTTTTAATTCATCAACTCAGTCACTTAAAGTGCTGAAAACCATATGCTTGAGTAATGACTAAAACAGGGCTGGGATGGCCACTCCCTTTGTCCTCCCATTTCTATATATTATACTCCCACAGGTATGACAACTGCACATTTTTCCTTTTTCTCCATCTTTTTACTATGCAAGATGCTGTTTTTCTAGGCAGTCATATCCTGTCGGAGATTCACGGTTAGTCCACTGTACGGCTAAAAAGACTCTTCCTCCTCATTAGTCAGAGAACAATAGGGAGAAAGAAACATTTATACTCAAACATAAACACAACCCCTCACTGCTTAGAGGTAGAATTAAAGAATTTGAAACTAAGAGTTTGGGTGACACACATACAGCAAGGTACCTTCAGCACAAAGAATTGGATCCACATAAACTTATAATACATGTACACAAATGAATAGTAAATAAATAATTTGAAAATAAAGTGAAAAGTATTGAGAATAAATAAATAAAGTTAGATTAAATATGAATAAGTATAACTAAAGAATATTGAATAGAATTTTGGAATAAATAATTATTGCAGGAATAACAAATGAATATTGAAATGAGAGTAATAAGAAATATAAAGATATGGAAACTAGATATAATGATTAAAAAGTAATATACTGAAAACTCGTACAAGATTGAGTTATTTTGATTAACAAAATATAGGTTCTGTAATTTTTATATGCAATTTATATATTAGAAATGTGATTTTTATTGAAAGTGTGATTTTTTTATAAACTGTGATTTTTTATTATGTAACTAAAGAACTATTTTTCTTTATATGTAAACAAGTCGAGATAGTGTGATTTTTTTAAAAATTTCGGTGTATTCTGCACTTGTGAAAGAAATAAGACACAGTAACAAAGACTATATTTTCTGTATGATGTAATTTCCTCAACATACTAATGACTGTGAAAGGACTAAAAATGTTCCACAGATAATTCATTACAAGAGAAATAAATAAAATCTTTTTTAGACTCACTCCATAGTAGTGAACGTTGAGGAAGAATTTTTGAATTTTTCAACTTGTTATCAAAGTCAACTTCAGTTACTTAATTTTTGTTTGTTTTTGTTATTTTTATTGCTATGTTCTGTTATTTTGTATTATTCAACTCGAGATGATGGTAGATATTATATTCAATGTATGTTTCCAGTGAAATTTGTTTTCGTAGTTTACATTTTTTTTGGTTATGTTAACTGATTTTTTTTCTGAGATTTTGTTGTGTGGGGAACGGCCGCCCTACTCAAGAGGTTTCAAAACATACTTAGGTAGAATTTTCAATTTTATTATTATGTGTATTTTTTTAATGTGAAATTTTAATATTTGTTACAAATTACTCATAATGTCATGTCATTTCATCACGTGATTTTTAAATTTTTTTTTGCTAACTTTTGCTGACAATACTTAAAGAAACTATTCCAAATTTTTGTTAATGCCCATTCTTTTCACTCATCTGAGTGAGTCTGCCCCCCAATGCAGGCACTGTTGGTCAGCCTATTGTCGGACGGGGGGGATATTCTATAATATTAGAAAACTAGTAATTTCTTAATTCAACACTCTCAACATTTAAAAACTATTAATTCCTCACTTTACTATTCAAAATTACAACCCTTTTTTAATCCCTTAAGTTATTTAATTCCCTTTGGGCATTCGAGTTAAATTCCTTTATTACTGCCTTAGGCAATATCATTAAAGATGGCTGTCTTTTTTAACTATAGGGACGCGGCGCGGCGTCAGTACAAGTTTAAATCAGTTCTGCACATCAACAACAACTTCAAACCAATCAACTATTAAGGCACACCCTTTAACCCTTTCACCGGCTCAATTCGAAACTCTAATTCACCTATCCTGGCTTCTGAAACTTGTACAGTTCTACCCTTCAAGCGGCCCGATTCCCTGGAAAAAAGTTTGTTTTCACTGCAAAGATACTTCTTTCTCCCTTTTCGGAAGTATCTTTTGCTTGTCATCGCAACCCTCTACAGTAATAAAATTTAGCACCCCGCTAGTGTCTCCCCCAAATTTGTTCCCCAACAAGAAAGCGGAATTTTTCTAGGAAACCGTACGTGTGTGTGTGTGTGGCTTATTCCACCCGCTCTAGCCGTAGGCTAGACCAGAAGAAAAGGGGGACAGCTTTTGAGGGTCGTGTATAAGAGATTTCCGTTCCTCTGAAACACTCATCCGTAGCGGTTGATGATAACGTTAAAATGCTATGAAAATTTGGCAAAAATATTATATTCAATTTCTTCCAAACTTCAGATATTTTCAAAACAAAGCATTCGAAAATATAAATTAATTATTAAATATTTCAGATTTTAAACCATCTTTTATAGTTTTAAGTTAATAAAAATTTCTAGAGAATTCCATTAAATATTTCATCTCACTAGCATAATATTTTTCACACGTTTTCCCATATAAATTTTATTTCTTCATTGATTTCAGGAACCAAAAATTTAAACTTCTATAATTACCATTTTGTTACACAGAAGATACATTTTAACAGCCGTAAAAATATTTACACATTCTGAAACACTGCAAGTGGTTAAAACATCTTATAAGTGTAACTTTTGTATAATTAAAACATAATAATACACAAATTATTTAAATGTGTCATGTTACAATCACATTGTTTTATCCTATGGATTTTATATTTCATAGTTAAACGAATTACACTCACACAAAACGATAAAAGAATATTGCAGTTCACACACAGAATTACTTATTGTTTCGTATATGTAATGAAATTTCGGAAAAAAAGAATTATTTTAACAAACCAAAATTAGATAATATTAAATTTTAGAATTAAGGTTATAACATAATATTCCATTTTTGGCATGATCTCAAGGTTAGTACAAAAAGTGACACACAGTACCCAAAATGACTGCTCAAATGTTATGCTTGAATATATATGGTTTATTTACACTACTATACATTTAATATAAAATAACACTTTCAAAAAAAAAAGAATTCATTATACTTTCTTCAAATTATTTAATCCTATTCTAAATTTCCTTCAAGTTAATCATTCAATGCAATTTTTCTAGATATTCACCAATGTTAACCTAAATTATCACAATTAATTTCAACAATAAATATTTGCTAATAGATACACACATCATCGATAATCAATTCCACCAGTAATAAAATTCCTCATCATAACTTTGTTACTACAATTACATTCATCAATAATTTTTACTAACAGTTATACACCTCAATAATAATAGGTTTTGCCAGTAATTAAATTCCTCAACATAACTTTGTTACTACCAATTAAAATCATAAGTAACATTTATTAATAGTTACACACATCATAGTCAAAATCATCAATCATCATTTCTCAACATAACTTTGTAATTAATATTTAAATTATTTCAATCTTTCACTCAAAATCTTAAAATTTTAGGAATGGCGAAATTAGAGTTCCAAATGACTTCCCTAAATGACTTCATTAATATAAAATACTCTGAAACAAATGCGCCTCCCTTAGCTGACATCGATGACACCACATGTATACAAATGAGTTTCAGTCCTCGGACTCATTAACACACACAGGTATGAGGATAATAATCCGTTGCGTCATAATTGGCAGTCCACGTAGAATATCCGTAAACACAGTCTGGAAGTCACCACTCAGTTCTTGGTCCTTGTGCAAGGGTGCAGAGTCTCACGGCTGGCATGGAGTTGATCGTTGTGGTCAAGGAAACAGGCTCAAACTCTTACCGTCAGTTCCAGATCATTGGGCAAGGGTGCAGAATCTCTCAGCTGGCATGGGGTTGATCCTTGTGGCTGAGGGAACAAGCTCAAATCCGTGTAATCTGGTAATCAACTATTTTATCATGCAAGGGTCAATAGCGACATGGTTTCACCCTTGCTTTTGGTTTCGACTCATTTATTCTATATGTTTCCACGACAGTATATTTTCTGTCATATTACAAATGAATAATTATATCGCTAAAAATTTGTTAGTTCTTTCTGATGTTACAATTATAGATGCAATGATCTTGTTATAACCTTAATACATAATACCATATTTTCAAGTGCTACAATTTTTTACAACAGAAGATCGATAATAGATCTCTATATCATACACAATTGCTTATTTCTTATTATGTGAAAATGTGATGTAAACAAAGACGTATAGTTAGAATATACAGCTCATATTCAAAATATTAGAATAATTATATTTTTTTACAAATTGAAAATATCCTTTGGTAATTTAATGTCTTTTAATGCAAATATGCAAATGATATTTTTATTAAGAACTTATTGTTGATTAAACTTATTTATTATCTTAAAATTAATATCATTTTTGAAAAGATTAATTGAAAAAAAAATTATTTTGAAAAGTCAAATTATTAGAATATTTATTCAAGTGGTTCAAAATATTAGAATATTTCACATTAATTCTCCTTTAATTATCACCAATTCATAGCTGGTGGCATCATTGATTAAATTCAGATAATTTTACTTAAAATAAGTATTCTTTTTGCAGTTTGTTTACTTTTTTGTCTTAAAATGGGTCGTGTGAGTGATATTCCTGAGTCTATTAAACTTTGTATGATTGATTTGTATCGGCACGGTAAAAATCAATGTTATATAGTGAATTATTTACATTCTTCGCAATCAAGCGTTAGTAAAATACTAACACAATATTAAAAAAATGGAAAATTTCAAAATAATCGCTGAAATGGTGGCCGAAAACCAAAAACATCTGCTAGAGATGACAGGAAACTGAAGCGTATAGTTAAAAAAACCGTTTTAAAAGTGTGCGATTCTTGCACCGAAAATGGAAAGAAGAAGCAGTTGAAGTTTCTAAATCGACAACATTAAGACATCTCCATAAAATTAAGTTTGAATCTCATGTACCAAAAACAAAACCTCTCATGACTGCAAAATAAAAGCGTATAAGATTGAATTGGTGTAAATCAAGACGTTTATGGAGCGAAGAAGATAGGAAAAAAAATATTATTTAGTGATGAAAGTATGTTTTGTGTTTCATATGGTAGTCAAGGTATTCGAGTTTGGAGAATGAAGCAAGAAGCATTTGATAAAGAATGCCTTAAACGTTCGGTAAAATTTCCTGCTAGTGTCATGGTTTGGGGTTGCATGAGTGCAGAAGGACCTGGAAAGTTATGCATCGTCTACAAAAAGGTTAACTCTCAGATATATCAAGAAATTTTGGAATATTACATGATTCCATCATCAGAAGATTTTTTTGAAGATGATGTCATCTTTCAAAAAGATTTAGCGTCACTGCATACCTCGGTGTCAACTAAGAATTGGTTCCGCCAACGTAAAATTTAGGTACTTCCTTGGCCACGAAACTCACCAGACATTAATCCCATCGAAAACTTATGGGGTATAATGAAGAAAAAACTCAAAAAAAATCCTCCTTCAAGTAAAACTGAGTTAGTGGCACGTATAAAGTCTATTTGTGCTAATATTGATAGAAATGTTTGTAAACACCTTGTATATAGTATGCAAGATCAATTGTACACTGTTATTAAAGCTAAAGGGGATGCTACAAACTATTAACTACTATTTACTTCATATTCATAAGGTAATATTTTTGCATAAAATAAAATATTCTAATATTTTGAACCAATCTAAATTTTATTCTAATATTTTGATGTGTTTCAGAAAGCTGTTGTATACCTAATTATTTGTATTTTATAATTTGTAAATGTTAAAATCTTATCTAAACATTCCAGATTTAATTTATAAGAAATTTAATTGCATTCACTTAGTATCAAAAATAAATAAATGGAAAATAATTTCTTTCTTATTACTTTTTCTCAATTATTCTAATATTTTGAATCTGAGCTGTAGAAATATATGTTAAACATTCTATTCTTTTGTATGGTATTTTTCAAAACAGGAAACGGGGCACAAAAGCTTCATCACAAATTTTGCATGAATGGATAGAGATATTTTCTTATTCAGAAGAAATGTTTTCTTCCGTTATTCTCTCTATTAATTTCAAACGGAAGTTTAGATTATTAAGATTCCCTCCATTTTTTTTTGTAAAGAAGGAATGAATTCCAAACGGAAATATCTAAAAGGTGCCTGACAATGTTTTTATAATATTTTTTCTGTTATCATCGTTTTTCTTATATCCCATAATTTTCTGTTATCGTTTTTCTTATTTTGCCATAATTTTAAATAGATGCATCCATTCTGTCCACACCACCCATTGTATGGTTGCAATTCAGAACTGGTACGGGTTTTTTATAAGTTTTCCCATGTTTTGTTATATTTTGCATTTCTGTGGAATGGATCGTGCTTAAAATGGCAACAGATCTTTTATCATGCCACTTCATTATCAAAGTTTTCCCCCGTTGATAAGCAATCGGCTCACCCTTTTTCATTTTCTTATTTTTGATTGTTTTCCAGTGCAATAGCGAATTAATAACAATTTTGGAACAACATCCAAAATTAATTTTTATAATATTTATATTGCAGCCGAAAAATTTTGTTGATGAATGAATATTCATGCTTAATTTATGACTTGCCAATTTTTATGGTTTTCATGCAGAAAACCAAATTTTTGAAATATCAGAATTAAAAATTTAGTATTTTCTCGCAACACACATATTGGATTTGAGTTCAATTGAATGCACTATTTAGACGCTATTGCACATACGTACATACACAAGTTTATAGTTAAATACACAATTTTACAAATCAGTTTTGTTTTAATTATATTCTTTTTGTGTCTATGAAAATACATCTTTTTTTTAACTGCAATTTTAAGATTGTATCGGTCATATCAATGTCCTAGTTATATGCTGTAATAAAGAAATTCCGATAATTTGGTTGTTTAGAGAGCTTAGGTCAATTTTTGGTACTCGAAGACTAATTTGACCGGGACTTACTGCTCAATGTCGATACAGATGAATACAAACATTCATATAGAAAAGGGACTCGAACCTGCGAACTCCAGCACCGTAAGGTTCACCCGGAAAATTATGCTTTCATTAATTTGCTTCCGACCATTATCAAAAATCAATGAAATTTTAAGGAAACAGCTACGGGGTCCGAAAATCCTCCCGCTGGGAAGTCGGCTACGCAAGAGAGGGGTACGAAATCAGGAGAAAATTCCTATCTCATGAGGATGATCAAAATTGTAGAGATAACCTCGAATGTGACGCTCTAAACGCCTTACACCTGATAATTTAGGTAGATAGTTCATCGTGAGTTAAAAAAAAGAAAAGAAACACCTAAGAATTTCTCACCAATCCCTCCAACCCATTAATTTACAGATTAAAACAAGATGTCAGAAGACCGAGATGAAGAACTAAACAATATTTTGTTACACGAGGGTTAATTAGATAGACTGGAACCTACTTTTAAAACCGATTACGAAAGGCGGGAATCATCCATGCCAGAAGTAGGATTCGGAACCGAAAGACAGAGCCCTACCATTCAGCCATTTCCCAGTATGAAGCACTGTACAACATCAAATAACTTTTCAAACTTGTATGGAAAGTAATAAAATAATAATTGAAAAGTTTGAAATGGAGCCAAATTGATAAAATAAAATAAAATATGTATAGACATTATTTTAGTTATTAAAATCGTTATTTTAGTTATAAAAGTTATTAAAAGACGATTAATTAAATTTAAATATACATAATTTAAATATACAGTACATGAATTAAATCCTGATTTAAATTAGGATTTAAATCACTTGATTTTTTAAAAAAATCATTGATTTAAATCAAAATTACTTATGTATATATTTTTACATTATGTTTCATTCAAATGTAATTTTATTAGCTATAATGGCTTTATCTAGATTGTAAAGTAAAAGATAAAGTAGGAGGGAACTTCTATCAATGCAATATCATATTTTATCTATCACTGCGATTAGTAAGAGTTTTGTTGACATAGGATAAAAAAAAATCATGGTTTCATGTATTTAATATATAATTTATCATATGTAAATACTAATAGTGCAATGAAAATTTATCATTAATCGTAATAATAATTTAATCATAATTTAAATTATTGCCTTTGAAATTTTTAACTTGTTAATGTTTAAAAAAATAAAAATTCGCGAATCTCCCAGATTATGATCCTAGGGAAATTCATAAGCGCCCTGTTCTTGTGGCCTTACAACAGCCAGCTAGCTATTCCACACCCTCCATTCTTGACCTTCCTTCTTGGAAACTGATGTAATTACCGAACATCTGACTTTTCGGGAAAGTCGATATGCAACCCCCCCCCCCCCCTCCAATTTACCAACGTCGCTCTATTCAGACCCCCATCCCGTGAATGCGTCAGAATCGGAGATGTAGGGGTCTTCATTCCCCAATTTCGGACAATTCGAGGTTGTAAATCAAGCACCTTTTATCGTTCCGAAAACGGGGGAAAAACTCCGTGCAGTGCTGGAAAAATAGCCTGCGCCTGCT
>OU015492.1:95234792-95274792 GCA_907164885.2 Dolomedes plantarius | reverse complement strand
TTTTTTAAAAAATGGCATTTAGACTCAGGAATTTTTAAAGTTGTTTAGAATAGTATTTGTGTTTTGGTTAAGTTGTAATGGGGGGGTGGAGCTATAGTAATGTTACAATGACGTAACCATTAGGATAGTACTGGCTGCTGTTTGCTATAACCGTCACTTACGGAATTAGGGTGTGTAGGCACCGTTTATATTGCATTAGGATTTTTTTGTGCTTGCTTGTAAGGTGCGTTGAGCCCATACAGTAAGTTGTATTTGTCTTTTCATTTTCTTCTTGACTAATTGCTTCATTGGGGAACTCGGGGCCTTGGGATGTCTTTTGGGATTACCTGCATCCTATTCAGAAAGTTCCCCTTGAGGTAATTGACATGGTTAGGCCCCCTGATGACGTGACCTGTCGATTACCTCTGTCGTTTTATGGTTCAGTTCCAGCTCTTATGCAGAATCTTGCCGTTGGTGCGTGGATGCCCAGAGTGCTTGATTTCTGTTTGTTTTTGTCTATTTTAGTATATATTTTTTTCTATATATGTTGGATTATTTATCTCTAATAGCTATAACAGTTCCTTCTGGAAGGAAGTCGAGAGGGAGTCGAGAAATCTTTGCTAGTTACAAGGACTTAGAATATTAATTCAAATAATTCGCTTCGTCTAGAAACAGTGGACAAGAAGTCGAAAAGCTTTGCCTAACAACAGGACTTATGAAGCACTCCTAATCACGACTGCATGCAAGAGTAGCTACCTTCTGGATGCAGCTCTAGGAGCTAACTTCTATGAATGATCTTATAATCGCCGGGCTGTAAGGTTAAGGCAATTTCATTGTAACACATGAAACAAGGATTCCTTAAAAAACATAATACACACAGTTACAAATTACATTCACGTTAGCCACATAAGGTTTACTCTTCTATGCCCTAAGGACATCACTTAAGGCAGAAACACTTTATTTTAGAACTACAATAATAAACCTGACACAAACTTCATAATCTTTTCTATCACATTATACACGGAATTAAAAGCTCCTCAATGTTCAGCATCCTGTTGGACCTGTAGATGTGAAACTTAATTTTACGCTAAGACACGTGATCTAAATGGCGCCTATCCATTTTAATTTAAAAACGTAAAGGTACCCGTCCCTTTAACTAGCTTCCGCCAAAATTTGACTGGTATTCGCCAGAGGAAGAAAAATGTTTAATTTTTCATCACAAACATAACTACATGCCTTAACTGACCTCCTACAGTCTCTTAACCTAATTTGCAAAGGAAAACGGTTGGATCTTTTTCCATAATTCCCAACGAATAATGGTTTACACAAAACAGAAGTAAATTGTAAGATAACTTAGTTACAACCTATTTGAAGCCGTCAAACATTATACACAAATAACACAAGGGTTTAAACCATGAAGCTACAGAAGGAGGGGCAGCTCCGTATTAAAAAAGTGTCTCCCATTTGGTCGCCACCACTAGGTGGCGCGCGCGCCTGTACTGATGCCTCTGTAACACGGAAACAATACGCTTTAATATGGATTTTTCGTATTTTTCAAAAGAAATAAGTTGTTTTTTTAAGTGCGTTTTTAATATGAATTTATTTATTCAACTTAACAATTGTTTATCTTCATTCAAAATGTATATTTGAACTGCTATTTTTTGCTAAACTTCATCACAATTCTCAAGGGGGCGGACGCCTTTGCATGCACAAAAATACACTGATTTTACTACCAAGCTTAATGTGTTGTCAAACAGTTAATTTGTAATTAATTTAAACCAATTTTTAAAGGTGAATTGTACAAAGTTTTACCTATTAGAAAAAAAACAGAATTGTTGGGAGATTATTAGAAATTATTTTAAGAAAAAAATGTTTTATGAATAGTGAATCTTAGATCAATGCAATGTGCAGATTTTTTAAAACCTATAAGAGATATATATTAAATTATTTGTATATATTTTATCCATAGGTTATAATTTAATATACACCTAAAGTAGTTACCATATTTCACATAAAAATATTTTTTCCAGGCAAATGTATTGTAATGTACAAAAAATATAAATTTTTTAAAAACATTTTCTGCGAAAAAATACCTTAATTTAGGTTGAAATTGTAGAAACATGCAAGATATACATGTATACAAAAAATCTCAGCAATTTGTGATGATTAGTTTTGAAGAAATAGTGCGCACAAGTTTCAAAATAACAGTTTTTAAAAAAAGCAATTTAAAGTTTAAATTTTCTATAAATTACTTTACTATTAGCTTTATATATTTGGCCATAAAATCGGTTCTAATTGTAGTATAGACTTAAATCTTTTTCATAAGATTCCTTATATTCCATTCTTCAAAATTAAATCATGATAAAAAATTGAATTTTTTGAAGGGTTTAAGGTGATCTCCCTCCTTAAAGGAAATGAGTAAATAATGATCCATTATTTTCTAGAGCGAGCTAGTTACATATAAAAGCACACACTAGCTGCAGCTACAGAGTATGCAATGTCCAAACATGAGTTGACAAACATCTGACACATGAAGAGTCATACTTCATTATATAAACATTTTCAGAATAATTTTGTATTAGTTCCAGAATAAATTAGTTAAGAATTTTGCAATAATTGAATAATTAAGGAATATTTTTTTTCTGAAATATTACTGTACCTTAATTATTTATTTTGACACAATGTGCACAGTAGTTGACTGCAAAATGTTAGATTTAAAAAAATTATTCACTTTTTATGCATAAAAATAATTTAATTTTTTTAATTACCTTGAAATATTGCATATATAATAAACAGTATTCTAGGCAGATACTCAAAAAATTTCATGTAAATCAATCAAAAACCATGAGTAGTACATGCAATCAAACATGGTCTAAAAATGATACTTTTAAAGGTACGTAAGTGACCACTCCCCTTAATAATGCTCTTACCTTCGGAGCATTTAACAAACTAGGATTTCTCTGTCCAGTTTCTTTGTTTCTTTTTATGGCTTATCGATAGCCACTGGAACGCCCAGGTGCAAAACATGTTGGCATATCTGCACACAGAATAAATTTAAAAATTTGTAAAACAATTTTTTAAAACACGTGTCCATATATCTCAATGAAAAATCCTCTCCAGTAGAACATGTCACGCCATCTGCCGGGGAGCGACGATAATCGGTCCATTTTTCGAGGAATTCCCCATTGAAGCTTCCTCTCCTTCTGTAGCTTCATGGTTTAAACTTTAAATTTAGCTATTTCCTTTATGCGGCCCTTCTACGGTGTACACAAAAAACACCAAGAATCCCACTCTCAGTTTTAACAACGCCTTTCTGAGGCCTTCTAACGTAAACACAATAAAAACCGTGTTAGGATAGTTTACCCAACAATACAATTACTCTAACTGACATAATTACCACAAAAAATGCACAAAATTTTCCTTAAACCCATTTCCAAATAATAGGTTCATGGTATACAACATATAAGCAAGAATAAAGAAAAATTCTATTAAAACATAAAAATCATCATACAAAATGTTATACACTTCAGCTCTCTTTGGTCACTCATTTAAAATAAGTAACCCAGATTAATACTTATACTTTTGTTATGTTTTGTTTACCTTGAACTTCGAATTTCCCCACTGTTAAAAATCCCAGAGAGATTTTCCCCAAAAAACTCCTCGTTTGAACCATTTTGGAGAAATCCTGTGGATCCTAGCAATCATGTCCATTTTACGAAACTTTCGCAGTACTGTTTTTGTGTAGTTAACATCATTTATCCTGAAGTCTGAGCTTCTTTTACAACAACAAGCCCTTGATCGTTTCGGCGATTCAATCCCTTCTCTGTCATCGTTCGTTATAGACTGGATAACTGGTCTCTGTTGTCATTTTCTGCTCGCGTAAGGTTCCCGCCCGCAGCTAATAACTGGTGCGCGTCACTAAACTGTCCGGCCTTTTCCTTCAAATTCGAGATAAGCCAGTTCGCATTAACACTTTTCTTGTTGACAAGTTCTCCATACGTCAATCGAGCCTAATCCGCTGAATTACGAAAAATTTTAGCCCCTTTCAAAAAGGCGGTGTTGGTGAGTGCAACTTCACCCCTGGAGAATACTCCCTTGTCCTCATTTAAAAATTTTAATTCTTAAAAACAAATCTTTTTTTTGTTTTTTAAAACTATTTCAGTGGCAACAATTTTAATTCCTTAATTTGTTAATTAATTTATTAATTAGGTGCTAAAACATAAAAAATTCTTAAGTTTTTAAAACCATCAATTCTACCGACAGCTTCAAAATTAATTTCTATTTTGCCGCGTTCCAACTGGACTTATAAATTTGACATTATTATAACCTATTTAAGTTCGATTATACATTTCTTATTCATCAAATATTAACACAAATTTTAACACAAGGAGTGCTCACTTAGCAAACCGAACAACAACAAAAAACTAGCTACATTTAGGTGGGCCAAATTAAACCCCACCATTAAACAAAAACGGTATACACTAAACAATGCATAATAATCAAAACATAACAATACAAAAACATCTAATACATAATAATACATAACATACACTGCCTTTAGGTATAATATCACAATATACATTTTGTTTGGTGAGTGCAATAACTTTACATAGAATTATTTTCTTTTTACTTACACTAAAAATTAACACCTTACATTTCTTTACTGTTGATACACTCATGGACAAAAAAAAATAGCGCACAAAGAAGGAGTAGTCAAAATGAAACGAAATTTTACATACGTAATGACTACTTTGATATAAGTAAATGATAAGAAAATCAAAGAAAAAGGGTAATTTATTTCAGAGAAAAAGGCAAAAGAACGGAGGAGTTAATACTCCGTTGGACCCCCTCTAGAGCGAATGCACGATGCGATACGATTGGGCATTGAGTCATACAAGTTCTGCATGATGTCTTGAGACATTTCGTTCCATATTTGCTGTAACCTTGCCTCTAGTTCGTTCAAACTCGTGGGATGCCCAATTCGTCGTCCCAAATGATCCCAGATATGCTCGATTGGAGACAAATCTGGGGATCGGGCAGGCCAAGGAAGGGTAGTAACAGTGCGGAGACAGTCTTGTGACACCCTTGCCGAATGAGGCCGAGCATTGTCTTGTTGAAAAATGGCTCCTAGGAGCCGTTGCATGAGTGGCAACACATGTGGTTGCAGGATTTCATGAACATACCGCTGGGCTGTCATGGTGCCACGGAACAATACTAGGGGTGACCGTGTATTGTAGGCAATGGCAACCCATACCATCACATCAGCTGTGGGAGCGATGTGTCGCTGTACAGCAAAGGCAGGATTGAAGCGTTCACCATGGGCTCTCCACACACGAACACGATTGTCATCACTGCCGAGATTGAATCTGGATTCGTCGCTAAAGACGACCTGGTTCCATTCCGCTGCAGTGCGCGGCAAAACTCCAAACGGAGGCGTCGATGGGTGTGCGTCAAGGGCAGCACACGTAATGGGCGCCGCGATACCAACTGTCCTTCAGCCAGGCGCCTTCGTATGGTTCGAGAAGACACAGAGGCCCCTAGTGAAGGTGCTACCTGTGCCTGGATGGCGGCCGATGAAGCAGTTGGCTGTACGCGTGCATTTCTTACGATGTGGCGGTCTTCTCGACGACTGGACTGTCGAGGGCGTCCTGAGCCTGGTCTTCGTGTACATGACATCTCTCGGGTCCACTGGTCCCAACACCTCCTCACAACACTATCAGAGCGGCCTAATTGAAGAGCTACTCGCCTAGCTGACCACCCAGCTTCCTCCCCCTCTCAAACTGCGACAACTGCTTATATTGTCTTGGAAGCGGCGTAATGGTATGTCTATCTCAGCTCTTCCTTTGTAAATGATTCAGCACACTCAAACAAGCTTTGGTTACATGTTTTATACTCCACAGAGTACGATGTTCAACGCCCTCTACCGGCTATACGTAATGTGCAATCACGCTGCATTTCTAATCATTTGCATATCTCCCCGACATGTACCTTCATTGCAAGTTTCGTTACGATCCCGCAATTATTTCTTGGTGCGCTAATTTTTTTGTCCATGAGTGTATATTTCTTTACTATTAACTCATTAACAGCTTATTTTATAATTATCACCTTACTACACGAGTATCACATTTCTCAGTAACTCTAACGCATCGCATTGCTTTGCAATTACAATTACTCTTACTTTATAATTAACAATTTACTCTGTTATTACATTTCACAATAATTTAACACATTGCATTATATTTCAATTAACACTTGTGATGTCAGTATTTTAACACCACCATTTTACAATTAACACACTTTTTCTATTAACACATTTCTCAATACTTAAAAATTTTACAACTCTATATTGTGTAACACAAACTAACACTATTACTTTGATTGTTAACATTAATTGCTTTGATTATTAACTTTCATTGTTTACACGTTATACGCTGAAATGCAATTTAAATTTCAAGTTTACTTTCACAGACTTCAGTAATACAATACTTGCATAGAAATATTTGTTACAAAGTACAAAATGAAACGAATGTTGAGAACAAAATAAACACCGACACAACCTAGTCAGTGGGAAAATAAGGAATATGGACATCCATAAGGATACTAACTACTTTTTTGCGAAACGCCTACAATAAAAAACCCCGAAGAATCTACTTTTCGACCATGTCTCAACGTCCACTGGTAAGTCTTCTCTAAGCTCCTGGAACTGTTGATACCTGAATAGACAATGGTCCACAGTTTTCTGTTCCCCACAACTACATAGACCACTTTTTTGATAGAAACGGTGCTGGTATTCCCCTATACAACCATGACCTGTTATAAGTTGGTTTATCTTAAAATCTCCACTTAAACGCTCTTCTTTAACCTCTTTATATATTTCATATACCTTTCTTCCTTTAATACTCCTCTCCTACCCTTCTTGCCATAACTTTTTTCCAAATTTTTTCATTTTTGTTTTGATCTTGTTCTTTGTCTGATTATATCTTATACCTATCTCACTTAACTTAGTAGCAGCTTTTGCTGTCTCATCTGCCTCTTAATTTCCCGCAATTCCTACATGTGCCTTGACCCAATGGAGGTGAACTTTCATATTTTCCTTTATTATAATTTCCTTAATTTCTTCTACTATCTTTCCTTTAAATTTAATTGATCTTAGCGATTCTAAAGCACTCATAGAATCCGTATATACGTCAAATTCCTTGATATTCTCTCATTCTCTCTATGGCTATTTGCAAGGCTCTAAGTTCCGCCTCATAGGAACTCCCTCCATCTATCCTTTCTTTAATTATAACCTTTTCTCCAGCTTCTTTAAGGATAACCACCCCGGCCCCTGTTCTATCTTCCTTCTTTGAGTCATCGGTATAAATTTTTACTTTCGTTCTGGGATTACTGTCTATTGTCCAATCTAGTCTAATGAGGTTTCCTAAATTAATGATTCTAACTTCTCTAGTTTCACTATTATACACTTATGGACAAAAAAATTAGCGCACAAAGAAGGAGTAGTCAAAATGAAATGAAATTTTACATACGTAATGACTACTTTGATATAAGTAAATGATAAGAAAATCAAAGAAAAAGGGTAATTTATTTCAGAGAAAAAGGCAAAAGATCGGAGGAGTTAATACTCCGTTGGACCCCCTCTAGAGCGAATGCACGATGCGATACGATTGGGCATTGAGTCATACAAGTTCTGCATGATGTCTTGAGACATTTCGTTCCATATTTGCTGTAACCTTGCCTCTAGTTCGTTCAAACTCGTGGGATGCCCAATTCGTCGTCCCAAATGATCCCAGATATGCTCTCAAACTGCGGTGCGTAGCAACGCACCGCAGTTTGTTTTGTCCAGTTTGTTTTGTCGCAGTTTGTGTTGCTATTTTGTTTTGTCCATGAATGTATATTTCACCGTCTATTTCCATTTATCTTTCCTCATCATATATTTTATATTTTATACTATTGACTTTTCAAGCGGGGGTATAAGGTTTCTTTTTTTCTTGTATCGGATGTGACTTAGAAGCAAAATCCAAGTTTTCGTCCTCGGCAGTCCCCCGGATCACTTTTGAATATCCCAAAAACAGCAAAAATTTCGCACTTTTCTCGTTTTTTCCCCATTTTGACCATGAAGGAGCATATTTCCGACAAAGACCATGAAGCACATTTGTAAACTAGATTAAATTTTCTATAATTTGTGACCAGAATGGGCTCGGTAGACCAAATAGTTTCTGAGATACAGCTTTTCAAATTTTGGCAAATTTTCAAAACTTTAAAATTTTAAGTTAATTTTCATGTTTCATCATATGCAGTTGTCTTTATATCTTCAATAACCTTTCTGATATGAGTCAGTGAAGTTAACATTTATTTACGGTTTAGGGGGGGGGGGGAGGTCACTCTTCACAAACAGACGACTGAAATTGAAATACAAAATTTATTTAACAAACATTTACATCAAGTGTATACAAAAAGTGTAAATTGAGTGAATGAAAGTGTAAACGAAATGTGAATTAAAGGTGTTTCCTCCTCTTCGAAGGACCTGGGCGAAGCAAATCCGCCAATCCGCCTCCTTCAATGCCATATTCATCGTCCGGAACCTCATAAAATGGAATGAAAATATTTATGTGTTGAATATCCCAAGGTAAAACCTTGTCAAAAAGTCCTAACATAAATGCAACACACCTCTTGGTAAGTATTAATTGATAGAAATAATGGTATCTATAACATGTGGGTAAGAAATAATGGTAACTTTCAACAAACATACGAATGTAAGTACACCTGATATTGTTCCTCGACTTTTTCAATAGCATATCTGGCGAGTTAGCTGACTGGATAGTCGAACAGCCTATCCATCTCGTCGTCGTCGTCGAGCTCGCTCAAATCGGGGGTGTTGACATCAACGTAATTTCAGGCAGGTTTTCGCAAGACTGGTAATTGTAGGTTCTGCAGACAACTGAACACTTCAAACCTGCTTGAATAAAGCTGCAAGCATTTCTGCATCCCTTCTTGCAACTGCACGAAATCATGTTCAGCAGGTTTAAGGGAGCTCTTCCCTCTAAATCATCTTTGGGGAAAGGTCTCGATCTGTAGCAACCCATCTCCATTCGAGCGAATTCTTTTTGTAACCCAGTGACTGCTGCACCTGGTGGTATGTGCGAAACGAATGTAGCTTTGCACCATCTTGTGTGAGAAGCAATCTACCAGGTTCAAACTGATCTTGGTTGTAGTCTTTGTGAAGAGCTGGTAGCGCAGGTTGTTGAGGGTGGCGTTGCGAAAACGCAACATTAATTTCTGTATTTTTTAAAGGCATGTTGTAAGTTTTGTACGTCTCAAGTAACATTTTTATTTTATTTTCTATACTTTAATTGATCATAATAAATTTTTTTTCCACATTTGTCCGCTTTTAGCACTTGCAAAAAATTGTTTTTTTCTGGTGTTTTGAAAGGGAAAAAAATGACTAATTTCAAATAATAACCTTAGATAGCAGCACATGTTAAATTTCCGATTTGATGTTTGATCCGAGTTTACTAGAGACTAAAGAACAAAATGGCTTCAACAGGTAAGGAATAATTTTTTTTCATGTTTCTCAATTCATATTTTTAAAAATATTGCGAAAACGCAACATCAGTCCAATGTGTATTACTTTATTCCAATGTGTATTATTAGTGCTGCCTAGTTTTTATGCAATAGATTGGTATTTTTTTTCATTTCAAATAAGTTTGCCTCTAGAAAAAAGCGATTTTTGTCATTGGAAGAGACATTGGAGTATTTTCATGGGCTAGATGATGATGATATTTCAGAATCGTCCTCAACAGAAGATAATGATGAACAATAATTCGACATTATCCCTCCATATCCGGATGATTTGACGGATGAAGAAGCCATTGATGATAATATTTTATGTGAAAATGTCGAATCACCTAAAGACATTGCAGGTGAAATCGACAATTTTTTCTAATAAATGTAAAAGTAAGCAATATAGTAAGAAAGGAGCATATTGTATGGGAAAAATGAAGACTCTACATGGATGTAATGAATTCTAAAATAAGTTTATTAGAGATTCAGAGATCTATATCTTTGAGAGAGCCATATATTTGATAAAAAGGCTTGCAGAAATGAAGATGAATTCTGTTTTACCTGAAACTTCACATATTGGAAGACCATCTTTAATTCAAAATCTATTGCTCAACGAAACTCGGAAAGACCGTAAGGGCGATATTATTACTAAAAATAGTGAAAATAAACAAAAAAAATGTAAACACTGCAGTAGTCAAACAATTACTGTATGTAATAAGTGTAATGTACCTCTTCATGCGAAATGTTTCAAAGATTTTTAAAAAAATTTTAATTTTATAATTTTAAATTTTTATATTTTTAAAATTTTTATACCGCTTTGGACGGATGTTGCGAAAACGCAACATTTTGTAACTCTCGTAAAAATAAATTGAATTTTATGGAAACAACTTATTTGCGTAATTAATGTTCTAAGAAGTGTTAAAAAACTGTTTGGTACAATCCAATAAAGTAAACATGGAGCGGTCCTAAATGGGTTAACTGCACCTTTCTCCACCGCACAGCTCAATGAGGATTTTCTCCCCGAATTCAGCTACTTGGGCAAGTGTCGCAGCTGGATTAGAAAAAACTGCAGCTTTCTCTTTAAGGTCTACATGTTTCTGCAGTACTTGAAGCAACTTAGTTTCCCCTGGCTGAAGAAGCAAGAGGTGGAATCACAACCACTGTAGGCGTGAGTGAAAGTGATGAGGCGACTGTCTGCAGATGTTCAGATGGTTAAGGAGAAGACTTCTGGCGTTTTACCTCTTCCACACTTCTGAAGGTATAGGGTACCTTCTGTGAGATCCCTGAGACCGGTGAGGATGACCAACAAGTCTACGTCCTCTCTTGCAATAACCACAACCTGAAATTCATAGGCCTTTCTGATAGCCGTAGTGATGATTAGTGTGTCAGCATCTTCTTCAGCCTGAAAAATCTCAATGTGTTTGGCTTCAAATTTAACCTTCAGCAGCTGGGTGAATCTCAATTTCATTTTATCATTGGATAAAATCAATTGGAGTGGTTATTTCCTCAAATATCACCCCAGGAGATGAATGTGTCTGAGCTCGGCGATTACAGTTAGAGCTCTTTGTTCTCTTTTGGTCAGGCTCTGTTGGGTAACCATCGAACACTACAGCTATGTTCTGACCGTACCATGCCTCGAGATATTTTACATATCGGACAGCTATTAACTCAAATGAGGAGTGCTTAGGTCACACCACTTTCGAAGGAGATGACCACCATCTACAACCACAAATTTAGTTTTTCCTCGTGAATCATGAATATTGACTGGTTGGAATGCTGCATAGAAAGAGGACTTGTTGCCATTCCTCATTCCCTCTTGAGTGAATAGAGACATCGGGAATGGTGAAACCTCGTACGTGGAGAAATTCTTCAAATCTTCATCCGATTGTTTCAAAACGCATATCCTATGAAACAGTGTTAGTGAATCGATAGTCACTTGTCTGTTGCCAACTGTAACAGTACGAACAGTAGAGGAAAGAGACACAACTTTGTTTTTATGCTCGAATTTGACGTTTTGGAAATTTTGCCTTGCAATCTTCAACATTGCTTTTTTCCCAATATCACGGGCCATGTGACAGTTGACCCCTTTCTCTCCTCCAAGTCCACTGCTAAAGGACATGATCACATCCGTTTTACAAAATGGAAGATACTTCAAAAACCAGTCGCACAACTTCATTGTACCAGCTTCATCTCGAGTAATTCGCGATGGTCTCATTTCTACGTGCTACTCAGTTGTTTGTGAGTTCACATTGCAGAAATCCTCAACCGCTGCACATATGCTCTGTAGGTAGATCATCCCCAATGTCCAATGGGTAGGGAAAGTTTCAGTTATGCCACGGCCCCGGGTCAAATCTCCATAGCTTTTCATTGAGCATTTCAGCATCTGTTCAATGGTCATGTCTGACCATACACCTGACCAGAACTTTTGTGAACGCCTGATGGTGAAGAATCCACCAGCCGTAAATATTGAATATTCAGAGGTATCCTTCTTAACGGAAAGGAAAATTCTACAGGGATTGTTCCCAAACATCACAAATGAAATTACATACTTAAATTTATTTATATCAAAAGATAAAAATATTTATTTGATAGAATTATTTTAATAATTAACGATATTATTGATTACTACGAAAATATAAGAAGAAAGTATAATCAAACTATTGAAAAGAATGCGAAAAAGAAACTACAAGATTCAAAAGAATTTTAATTCTTGAAAAATGAGCTTAAAACCTTACTGGATTTGTGTATTCACATCGGTTGATTTAAATACTATTAATATACAGGGTCAAATTAATTGTAAACGTGAAAATTAGCTTATTTTAAAGTTTCGAAAATTTTCCAAACTTTTAAAAGCTGTATCTCAGAACCTAATAGGTCTACCGAGCCCATTCTGGTCTCAAATTATAGCAAATGTAATCTAGTTTAAAAATGTGTATTTATTGTCTTTGTCGAAAATGTGCTCCTTCATGATCAAAATGGGGAAAAACCGAAAAAAGTGCGAAAATTGTTCAGTTTTTGGGATATTCAAAAGTGATCCGGGGGGCTGCCGAGGTCAAAAACTTGGATTTTGCATCTCAGTCACATCCCATACAAGAGAAAAACGAAACCTACTACCCCCACTTGATGTAACTTAGGCCCCGCTTTTCATGACAAGGTTACTGAACTAAAGGTTTTTCCCCTAGATCGGTCAAAGCGTGAGTGGTCACGCCCTATGTGTCATTCCCAATGTATCCATATCTTCGCAAATGGTTCCGGATCTATTAAACAAATTCTTGAAAGGTTGCTTAGCCCTTCCGACTGGGAAAATTTTACGATTTCTGAATTCAACCCTTTCAGTCTTGCGATCCTTTTATCCAACTGAGATTCCTGAAAATTTCCCTTCTTGTCTTTTTCAATATTATTTCTACGCGTAAGGTCCGACTTTTCGCCAAACCGAAAATTCGCTCTTTTTTTTACCGCATAATTTTTCTGGTTTCCTCAGAGTTTCCTTAGCCCGACTCTCAGTATGGACAGTGTTTAACGTCTCTGTTTATTTTTAATTTTCTCTATGAGCACTTGCGTTGAATTCCCGAGAAAGTAATGAAGACTGATTGGTCATGAAGACTGATTGGTCAACTATCGCAGCTTTAGTTTTAACTACTCTGAATTCCGGGCTCTCTATCTCTATCTTAGCTAGAGAAAAACGTCGAGGATTGTTATCCAGAGGCTGTTTAATCCATACATGCTCTCCATATCCACACATTCATACATGCAGCTAATGCTGCACCAGCGTAAGAATTCTATTTCACACAGATGAAATTCTTCTTCGCTTGAAACACAACACAACCAAACACAGCACAACCAAAAGGAAGAGCAGGAATGTACGGGGTTTTGTTCTTATTTTTATACCCGCATGACATGTAAAAGTTGTTGTTCTGGTGAATTGCCCTGTTATCTCGTGATGGGAAAATTAAATATTAGTTCAATTGCTATAGGGAATTACTGTATATCACTAGGAAGTGTGAAAAATCTAAAAACAGTTTTCTTAATTCTAGAATGGAATTATAATAACCCAGAAAAAAATGTACATTTCTGTCCCTTAAGAATACTTTAACCTCCCGGTTGTTTTCATTTTGCGCAATTTCTTTTTCATCAGATTTTAAATTGGTGTTGCAACTAATGCAACATCAAATGCTTAAAAGCTTTTGAAGCTGAAGGAAATTTTCATAATGATGCAAATGAATTTTAGAAGAGTTCTAGATAACTGATTAGTAAAAGTAATTTGAAGACTTGTAAAAAATCTCAACTCAGTTTTCTTAATTGTAGAATCTTTATATATAAAAGGCAAAGTCTGTGTGTGTGTGACCGAGTTTTTGTCTGCTCGCGGCGCAGCGCAAAGACGGTAGGTCGGACAGTCTTGAGATTCGACACGAAGATGCCTCCCGAGGTCTCATTATGCACCTCGAAGCCCTTTTTTCGATTTTTTAATTAGATTTTCCGTAATTAAATATTTAGTCGCGATTTGGAGCTCCCGGACGAGTAAAAGCTCTTTAAATCCTAACGTTTCTTTCCAAGAATTTTTTTTTGGACGAGCCTATACGGGAAAGATGACACTATACGGAAATCACAATTAAAATTGTCTGTCTTAATTTATCGATTAATTGTGATTTTTTTTCGATCGGCTGTACGCACCCGTTTTTCGGAATAAACGCGATTTTGTCCGTGATCCTTTTTTCCAAATTGTCGAATCGATACGTAAATGTCGTTACATTTTTACGAAATTTTTATCTCAGAGACGCTAGACATCACAGTTTCGAAAGCCAGAACCAAAATTAATTTACAAATTGTAGTTATTTTTTAATAATTTATTTTCTGATTCGAGAAATCTCATTTTGGAGATTTCGTTCTTCATTTCCGGACGAAGGTATAGCGGGTGAAAATAGGAGAAAAACCAGTTTTTCGACGTCATGCACGTGATGTGTTGGGGCGTTTGTTTTCTATGAGGGATTGGGTAGTTAAAGGAAATCGATTACTATTGCAGTGATAATCGATTAAAAAATCACATTTAGTAATGCCGTAATTTTTTTGGCCAGCACTTAGTTAATATCATATAATTTGTGGTGTATTTGTGGAAAAAAAATCTATGAAGATTTCAAAGAATTTCAGCATGTGGAGGATGTGATATATTCGCTTTCAAGGAAATCGATTACTATTGCAGTGATATTCGATTAGTAATCCTATGTCAAAAATTTTGCCAAAATGTGCCAGAAAGGATTAAATTTATATGGGTAAAATAATGTATCGTGGTGAGGAAAAGGATGACAGCGACGCCCATTAACAAAGGGTTAAGGCTACTAAAAAATTGGCAATTACATTACCCGAGCAACGCCGGGACGGGTACAGCTAGTGGAACTATAATAACCAAGAAAATATGTGCGCAGTGGCTCAGTTGGCAAGAGCAGCGGACCAGTCATCTGAAAGTCACTGGTTCGATGGTCGTCGCTGACCAATCCACTGTCGTGTACATTAATGGTGGTTGGTGCACATAAAATATGTCGGGGTTGCAATGTCCTCCAAGTTCTCTGGAGGTGGGGGGGTCACGTGCTTTGGTCTCGTCAATTGACTCTGATTAAAATTACGGGACTTGTCCTTCGGCCAAGTCGGACTCCGACCCTTGTGGTGCCAGTTAAAGCAGCAGCCGCACCTTCATCGCCCATAGCCTTCGGGACTTGATCTGATGTTGCTGTCGGTCAAGTGGCATAAGTAGCAATAACAATAACAAAAATATGCAAGTCTGTCTCCCATTAGAAATTCTGGCAGTGTACTTCTATGATCAGCCATTGTTTCATCAAAAAAATAGACATTAACCACTATAACGGAGAAAAACTAGAAATAATCCTTCATAATATTAGTTTAATTTTCTAGAGTAATACATAAATGTGGTCATTCGTCGGAACAGTCACATAACAACCGACCTGTTGACTTCAGGAAGAAAGTAAATTTGATCTCGACAATAAAAAAATGAAACCTTAGGGGACATTTTAACTAATTTGAAGAAAACATAACAATTACTTACAGAATTATTTAATTTTAACAAGTATACAGGCATACACGAAAATATGCTGCTACCAGCTAGTAAAACATTGAATCGACTGCCAAACATCCTTTCTCAGCAGGCAGAGTTCAGAGGGTGTCGGCACAAACGCTAGTAGTTGTTTCCGTCCATGGAGTCAGAGTTTTAGGGATTGCTTGTTAAGATCCCGGTGGCTGTTTGCAAGACCGCTTTAAGCTGTTAGGGCATCATGAGAGTTTTGGGGATGAGTTAGTGATGATACACAGTTTGTGGGGCTACACATATAAAAGTTTTTACGTAAAGATGCCCTGTTTAAACCAGTTGGTTACATAAATGCATAATAACTGAATCAAAATTACGTGAAACTTTTATATTTTTAGAAATATGCTTTTTTATTGTAGCGTAAAATGCTCAAAAATGCAATTCACTATTTTTAAGCTTTAAATTTCTTTAAAAAATAATTTCCCAACCTTTTCATATTGTGAATAAATATACACTTTATCATATTCTTTTTAATATATTTTAAACTATTTCAATAAATAGTTCATGACTAGCGTGTGCCGACCGTCAGAAAGTATCTTCTGCAAATATATATTTCCAAACTCTATTAAAGTCTTCTTAGACTAAGCTTTTAGTAGCTCTTCCAATATTTGGCTTTTAAAATCTTTCGAAACTGATAGGTCAACAAGCAATTCAGAGAGCATTCTCCAAACCTCTTGACGTATAGATTTATATTTTCAGAGGATCACTCGCTGTTCGTGTCGCTACCATGGCAGAAAACCTTCCTCTCGGCCAAAAAGGTAAACAAACTACTGCACTAAAGTACTCTATTTTCAGCTTTCCGCATGATGTAGGATTTCAAAACGTCAAAATTTAAAGCTGTAAAATTGCAATTTAAGTTCTATTGGAAATATCTCGTAGAAGGTATCGAGCAAAATTCTGAAGTCAATCTAACGCGTGAGATAAAATGTTATAGAAACTATTTAAGCGTCGGGTTTTCTTTAAAGATATAGCTTAAGAAAGGTCGAGTTCGTGCATTAGAAATAAATGTTTCTAAGAACTCATCAGATTGACTGATACAGTGTATAAAATATCGAAATACTAATTATATACTTGAAATTGCCTAAATGGCTTGGAAATATTCTACATAAAAAGCAAATAAGGCTCATGCGTAAATATTATTGATAAATCTGATACATTCCCTGACTAGAATTAAAAAAAAAATCTTAATTACAATGCTTTTTTTTTTTTTGCTCATTGTAAATTTTCCTACAATTCTCTGATTTTTATAAGTATTGACCAGTCACTAATTTTCTCTATATTCGAACATAATTTTTACTCGGACGCCTTGATTCGAGAGCTTCATAAATTACTGACTTTAAGATTCACAGTAAATAAGAAAAGTTATTGCTCATTATTCTAAAGTATTTATTATTTTTCGAAACCTCTAGATCTAGATAGAAGAAAATGCAGAATTTGAAATAATCGCCTATTTAGATAATGTTTCACAGTTGTTTACATATGCGCCGAAGTCGCGATAGACAGATATTATAATAACTTTTACTTTGTAGCATCTGTTTTTAATATCATAAACACAAGAATGCTTTCTTGAAAAGACGTATCTTAGGTCAAGGTTTTGAATGCATATTTCTGTGATAAAATGCGAATATGGTGCGCATCAACATAAAACATGCAGTAGTATTTCATATCTGTGAGAGATTGGCTTTACAGAAGGTGACCACAATGAATTTTTTATCTGTTTAGTTCGGACGGTATTTAAATTTGCTTCGTATTTTTTTTTTTTTTTAATCAAGCATGTCACTTTTCTGAGCTGACTCTCCGACGCAGCCAAACAATAATTTCTACAATTAAAATAAATAGAACTCTTACATAAATTTTGGTTAATTTTTATTCTATACTAGCTGAAAACTCGCACTTCGCTACGGAGTACATTCAAAGTAAATACAAAGGTCAATGTATGCAATTAATGCCAATATATATTGTATATATAATAGCCGTTGTCTCTGTATAGCACTTCCGGGCTGTACTCATATTTCAATTGAAGCCCTCAGTAAACAAACGGCCGGTTAGGCTTAGTTTCAATTTCAGATGTGGATCAGAATTTTTTCTTACCTAAAAACTAATACCTTCTCCATCAAATCACGTTTGTTCAGCCTATTTTTCTATAAAACATTCAGAACTAAAAAAAATTGGATGTTTTTAGCTGTATATTTAACAGTTTTTAAAAATCTGTTTACTTTTGCGATGAATTCTGAAAGTAAACAAACTTGAATGTTAATGAATCAAGTAACTCAAGTATTCATATCGCGTAGTGAGCTGCAAAAAACTAAATGGCAGTCTACTACTCCAATCGCATGAAAAACGAAATAAATAAAAACAATGAAAGGGTTTTATTTTATAAGGTGTGGATTAAATGCAATATTATTAGATAATTCGGGATATTTTTTAACTTTCATATACTTTTTCCATTATGACGTCATTATGAGTATTATGACGTCAAAATGACTGGTTGGATGGCAGTCTACTATTCCAATCGCATGAAAAACTAAATAAATAAAAAATAATGAAAGCGTTTGCTTTTACAAGGTGTGGATTAAATGCAATATTGTTAGATAATTCGGGATATTTTTTAACTTTCATATACTTTTTCCATTATGACGTCAAAATGAAGGGGTTTCCTTCTAGTATATATATAATAAATACTACGATCAATGTATATAATTGATGTAAAATATATATATATATATATATATTTATAAAAAATCGCAAGGGATATTTTTATAGACAAAATAATGTAGAAGATATTCAAATTAAATCTAATATAAAGAATACTGAAGAATATAGTACAGTTTGTAGAACATTTCTTTTACTGTATTTTAATATTTTTTGGATAATGTCCAATCGTCTGCCGCATTATCAAGAAAAATAATTTTTTTTGTCTATTTAGTTTTTATGCACGTGACGATAAATTTATTTAAAGTACCAGAAAAAGAAATCACGTGATCAGCATTTAATAAATTAAATTCTAAAAATTAATCTTTAAAAATTCACCAAAAATCAGGAATTGGAGGAAAATATTCGAAAAATATTTCATTTTAAAGGAATTTTTATGGTCTTTCTCGTGATATAAATTTTATAACCCTCAAATTATTCTTTTAAATACAAACTTAAAAAAAGTTACAAAAACAGATTAAATTTTAATTTTTAAAAATCTAAGAAGAATTTTTCAAAAATCTTTCTTAGTGCACCCCTACACTATAAGAAGAATCTCCATGCAAAATTTCAGCCCTTTAGGTCCAGCGGTTTGGTCTGTGCGTTGTATGTCAGTCAGTCAGTGAGTGACTGACATACAACAGTCAGTCACTCACTGACTCATCAGTCACTCATCAGTCAGTGAGTGAGTCAGTTACGGAACTGTTTTATATATATAGATTGGAGTCGGATTTTATTATCCTTTTTGCGTCAAAAATTTGCGGATTTTGTAAACTCCTTTAGTAAAATAGCCGTACGACATTCTTTACCCAGAATCTAAACTGTAGCCTTAAAAGTAAATCTTGCTTTATAGCACCGTAATTATGACCAATTTCACTGATTGATAGCATGCAGACAAAATTAATTTAAACTCAGTTAACAATTTCAATCAGCTATTGATTTCAATTAATTATGATCATGTGTTTAGTTGCGATACAAAATTGACGACTGTAAATAAAATAAAATAAAATAAATTAAAAATATATTTCGTATAGGGATATTGAACAGGGTAGGCCCACCTAGTTACTAAACACAAACCATACCCAGCTAGTGGATCACACCCATTTCTATCAACTGATTTTTTGTACACAGGAAAAATAATGTACAATTAGTAAGAAAATTAAACTAGAACACTACTGGCCATTAAAATTGGAGCACCAGGAAGGAAAGAAAATAACAAAATTTTACTTACTGCACTTTTACAGCATAATACTAAGAAACAGGTGATTAAATTTGTAGGCAATTCGGGGGTAAACCGGCTCCGAAATTAAAACACACAGCTCCAACCTCTGACAGGTAAAATGGCTCTAACCAGGTTAGGCAGAACTGGGCGTCTGGCTGAGATGAAATGAGACTGGGCTAGACTGAACTGATTCGAACTGGGCTTGGATGACAGATACGAGCAAATCATTCCATAAAACCATACCATCGTGCCAGGTTCCGGGCCCGTATGACAATAATTCAAGCAGGCCACGTGTGGTCTCCTCTCTACCAGGCACGGATACATCTATCATGATGCTGCACACAGAACCGGGACTCGTCTGCAAAGACGACATGATGACACTCCTGTATTCAGTTTTATCGTTGCGCGCACCTCTGTCGCCGCGCGTCTCTATTCTGTATTGAGAAGGGAAACCGAAATGATGGTCGCCGTGAAGAAAGTCCATTCTGCTCCAGACGTGCTGTCGGTGCGGATACTTGCCGTGCTGCTCCATACGTACTGTCCGTGCGGATACTTGTCGTGCTGCAAACAAGCCTATTTCCTTACTCAAGGTTCATAATTTGGCTGTATGATCCTGCAAGGCCGACCTGACAACATATCTGTCCGCTCGGGCGTTAGTGGTGGGAGGCCGTTGTGATCCTGCATGGCGTTTATTATGACCCTCCTGAACCCATTGATTCCATATACGCATGACAATCGTTGGATTTCGACCAATGGGAGTAGCAATAACGTGGAACGATAAACCGCACTCTCGATAGGCCGAGATTCTGCTGCTATCGAATTCCTACACGGGCTGGTAGCCATTTCTCCTTCTTATAGGAGCCATAACACGATCTTCTCACAAACAACCAACACTAAAATGCGATTTTCGAAAGAGAAACCCGCTGCGTAACTTTCCTTTTATATAAAGTTTGAAATGCAGTTTCTCCCTCCTGCTTCGTTCGATTACGCTAATCATTTGTATATCCCAACATCTTCTTCCATTCTTGTGAATTTAACGTTGTATCATTCCTGCTTCATAGTGATGCAAATTTAATGGCCAACAGTATATGCCAGCAGTATGGCCAGCAGAATCCTTACAGATTTTCACAAATTATTTTACAAAAATAGGGAATATTAACAATAAATATTATTTGATAGTAAAGCGATTTAAAACTTTATTATTTGTGTATAAAAGTATATATTTATTGCATCAATTACACTAAGATTGTCCGATTTTTTTCCTTTTAAATAATCATTTTCTTTAGATATAATGCTACTTTATTCCCTCAAAAGTTTTCCCTCATTCCATTTCTATACCTTTTTAACATGCAACACTACTTCAGCATTTTATAAATCAGTAAAATTTAGAGAAGACTATTTCGCTATGCCATTTTTATGAATTATACAAATTGAAACGTTTATACTACTTGAAAGCAATTTTTTGTAATGTTTTGTCATTTTTTGTCACTCAAGTCTTCTATTCGAAGCAAAATGCTTCAAATAAATGAGAAAATGCTATATTTGCTTAAACACTTACTGCCAAAAATTTTATTTCAGTATTTTTAAGCTCTTCTCAACTACTCCCACAAACATTTGGTCAAAGAGTTTCTCCTTCGGAAAATACACTCTGTGAATCTATCTCCTATAACATAGCAAGGAATCATAGACGACTTTTCTCATCGCTTCGAGTATTTGCACTCTTAAGGCCTTCACAAACTGATATGCCAGTTTATGGAACGTAAAAGCATTTTCAAACCTCTAGGTGACTGGATTTGTATGTGAGTGAGTAGCATAAATATTAAAGACCTCAACTGTTAAAAGCAGTTCGGTAATATATATAACCGAATAGCTATATATTATATTAATTTCGGTAATATAAATGTCGATGAAATATGATTATCAGATTTAAAATTCTAATTTATGAAATAGTGTTTAAGTAAGGTCTCTTAATCTAAACGGTACTAAATAACTTTGTATGAAAAATATCAACAACGGGGAGAACCTTCAAAATTAAAGCACATGAAATATATATATATATATATATATATATATATATATATATATATATATATATACATATATATTAAAATATACATATATATAAAACAGATTTTTTTTAAATTAAATTTTTAAGCTGTTTTAGTAACTTTTTTTAAGTTTGAATTTAAAATAATAAATTGAGAGTTATAAGATTTCTATCACGAGAATGATCCTAAAAATTCCTTTAAAATGAGATCTTTTTTTAATATTTACCTCCATTTCTTGATTTTTGGTAAATTTTTAAAATTAATTTTTAGAATTTAAGTTATTAAATGTTGATGACGTGATTTCTTTTTCTGGTACTTTAAATAAAGTTATCGTTCCGTGCATAGCAACTAAATAGACAAAAAAAAATTATTTCCTTGCTAATGCGGCAGACGATTGGACATTAACCAAAAAATATTAAAATGCAATAAAAGATATTATGTTCCTCAAACTCTACTATGTTAACTGTACTATATTCTGTAGTATGTCCTATTACATTTAATTTGAATATTCTCTTTTACATTATTTTGTCTATAAAAATATCCCTTACGACTTTTTATAAATATATATATATCTATATCTATCTATATATATATATATATATATAGTATAATATCCCCATTACATCATATCCTTAAATTATAACCTGAAAGGGAAATCTAGCTCATATTTACATGGTTGGAGCTAGACTTAGCCTGAAAGGAACAAAAATTATATTTAAATGCAGTCGGGCTAAATTCCTTGGTACATCTCTTATTAGCGCGAAAATACAGAGGGTCGTTCGCACTTTGTGGAAACGATTTTGATAGTTAAGTTTTATGTATAATTGCCATATTTTTGAGATGATTTGCTTCTATCTGATATCCATGGTTCTTGGCAATAGCTCTAGCTCAAATTTTCGATGAAAGCAAATTTTTGCTTAGTACTGCCATGTCAGTTTTACATCATTCCTCTTGGAGCGTTCTCCAAAGTCCGTTCAGTGTACTTAGATGACGTTTTCTAAGGCTCGTATTAAAAACCGAAATCGCAAAAGTCCATTGGAGAAGAGTCAGGTAATTTTATAGGTATTTCATTAAATGGAGTACATTTTATTCCTGTTTCTGATTTTTTCTTTGCTCAATAAGCGGCAGTTGAATTAGACATGTGACTAGAGGCTTTGTCAATATGAAGCTCAACTTTATCATTGTCCTTTCCATATAAAGCTGGAATTTCTTCTTCAAAAATGGTTCTAAAATACTCTGCTGATAGCAGAGTGAATTAATTTTTACTTGAGACTATTTTTATTTTTAATTTGCCGTTGTAACAAAATCCCGCTACTATTATGAACTCCTCTGAGAACTTTTCTGTACACTGACGTATCCATTTCGTACGGTCATTCCCGTCAGTTGAGCAATAGAAAATTGATCTTTTTAATTACAGTCACTTAAATACACCCCTGCCTCATCGAGTGTTACCACAACTTTTCATTTCGCAGCAGCTAGGTGTTTTCCATATAATTTTCTACAATTTGTTTTTCTTTCAGCAATATGCTTTGGTAAAAGCAGATGAACTTTAGGTTTAAACATCTTTTTTAACTTCAAATCTTTATGGATGATTTTACTTACAGTGCCAGAAGACATTCCTAGTTTCAATGCAATGGATCTTTGAGTCGGCGTATTTTCATTTAGGTTCAGCGACTTCACTTCTTGATATTTACCTGCGTTCTAACGTTCTTAGGTGGAGGTTTAGTGGTCATGTTTACATTTTTACTTTCAGTTACACGTTTTTCCCCTTTCATATTTAATATATTATAGATACCTATTTTTGAAATGCCATAAACGTAATTTTTACACTGATTTATAATTTGTGGATACGAATATTTCTCCTCGGAAAGTGCAGTTATGCAACCTTCGAGTTATCTATTAATTTTAGGAACCATTTTCATAAAAAATCTTTTATTTTGCATTCCATTGAAAGCAAAACAATAGCAGAGGATTATTCTGAAGTTGCCAGATTTTTATCTCACAGTGCAAATTCCGAAGATAAATTATAAAATCGTTTCCATAAAGTGCGAATGACCTTCTGTATATCCGTTCATTCTAGAAGAACGGCTCGGAAAATAATATCGCCTTTCAACATTAAACGCGAGAGGGCGATGTAGACAAGTGACTATTATTTGTGAGGTCAGCAGATTTAGGGGCTAAGGAAGCTAATCCACACCTGAATACGTACATATACAAGTGCAAAAATGCAAAAGCATGTGATTCATGGGATGTTCTGTGGCTAAGGTTTTAACCCTTCAGCGGGCGCGCCAATTTTTGGAACACGAGCAGGCGCGTGGCAAAAAGTGCAACGTCTCTTTCAACCTTGATTATTTCTTTTCTAATAAACTGTTTTTTTTTCAAATTGAAAGTAATAATTCTGCGTTTTATGACACGATATAATATGTTTATAAAATTGAGATATATTTATAATCAAAGGGCCAAATAATGCAGATACAATCGCCCTATTTCAAAACTGTCCGGTTTATTGGATTTAAGGACAACTTGCGAATGGATTCCTATTATGTCCAAAAATCTAAACAACATTGGGATTGTCCATCTTCTGGATTTATGGTATACCGTGTTATACCTGCACATTTGATCGAGTACAACAACTCCTGCTTTTGTCACATTGTAATCAAGTATAATCGTTGGTTTACCACGGTTAAATCACAACTACAAATGAATGGAAAGGAACAGAAAGGACAGAAAATTAGACCTGCATTAGAAAAGGTGTAGCTATAAATAGAATCTGCTTAGGACACTCAAGCCTGACATGTAAAAACAAACCATTCAAACTTACGAAAATGTTACACTTTGTACACGGGTGAAGTACAAAGTGCAACATTTCGCACTTTGTACTTCACCAGTGTACAAATGAAAGGCGTGCCCGCTGAAGAGATAAAGCGATAAATTAATATTACTAGGGTTTAGACTTAGGAAAGAGAGTTTAAATGCTAGAATGGGGAGGGAATAATATTTAAGATATATATATATGTGTGTGTGTGTGTGTGTGTGTGTGTGTGTGTGTGTGTGTGTGTGTGTAAGTAAAGAATCTATTTCGAGTCTTCGTGCTGATAATAATTCTACTGAATTTTAAGATTAGAGAACGATTTCTTAAATTTGCATATTTTTTATGGAAGATCTATTTGCAAACAAGACAGAAATTAAAAAAGGAAGTTACATATTCACATCCTAATTTTAGCACTTAAATTAATATCTAATCATAGCTTTTGTTTAACAAATTCAAAGCTAATTATCATCATTTATTTTCTAAAAATAATATCGATTACATCTCGCATTTCTTTAACTTAAAAATCTGGATCTGATATCCTAAAAATGTACAAGTACGTCATTAGTTACATCGCCAAATTAAAGTTTTCAAAGCGTCCATGATTCGTTGTCGGAAACAAAAGAAAAGACAAGATTAATTGAAGCTGGGAAACCTTCCAGTTAATACGTGACTTCAATTTTTAACTTGCATTTGTTAATATACATAATGGGTAGGAAGAAGTTGCATCCATTAGTCTCTGACTCATAAAGCATAACATATGCATTTTCCGTTGGTCCAGTACTTTTAAATCCGTGTGTAGAAAATTGGATATCTATAACATTTTACCGTGATTTGATTAACGTATTTTGAATAAATTATTGGGAAAACTAAGCTTTTAATAGACTCTAAACGGAATACTTGATGTTTAGACTGGTTCATAAATTTTAAAGTCATTGTATACGAAAAAATACATATTACGTAAATGTCTTTTTACGAGATTTGCATTTTTATATGCACAAATATAATTATAAATAATTAACATGTTGTATGATAATGATTGATTTGCGAAGTTTTTCTGAAACATAGCTCCTCCCTTATTCAGTTTGATGTATTCTGAAGTCTACGCTGATTTCCTGTTGTTTAGATGCAAAATAACAGTAATATTAGTTCTATGGTGCCCGGTAGAAAGGGCTTAAGTCAAAAACAGGGATTTAAATCTACCAAGTTATTGGCTTTTATGCCAATCGCAGAAATATAATTTCGACTTGAGTATTTTGTACAAAGAAATGTACTTTTGTATACAAAATTGATAGAGTTAAGCAAGTAAAAAGTTTTTTTTTGTTGTCAATGCTAGTAAATATCTAAAAATCACTTTTTCTTACTTAAGACCTTTATACTCGGTTCCATAGAGTTAAGCATACTCATATCATTTCAACATTTTCTTTCCCATTGAGGAAGGCACTTGTCTTGACATTCGCCAATCAACACTGTAACAACTCTTGCTTGCTACTTTATTATGGGAGCACAATTTAAGTGAGCCAGGGGACTGTTACGTATAAATTGGCTACCAATTGTTATGGAATAATATTTGTTGTGAAATAATATTTGGCTTTTGTGGGGAAATCAATGATGGTGTGAATAATAATTAAGTTGAGCACATTACAATACATTTAGAATACTAGTGGTGGAATTAGTTAATCATGTACATGGAAATTATACTAGATGTAACAGGATTACGAATTAACTTTAAGATGAGAAAGCAGTACTACACGTTGAGAATATCATGACGTGAACCATGCAGCCACGTGCCAAAAATAGAAAATGCTAACGTGCATAATAAAATGAAATCGCACAAGATAGCAATCGTAAAGTGACAGTACTTAAATTTAGAGCGTTGTGAAAATTGGTGTAGGTGGTAGTTCAATTTGAAATAAAAGGTAAATATCCCGAAATATACTTAACACAATGAAGTTAACACTAAGGGAAAGTTCTGACTCAAGTGAATAATATAAAAATTAGATTTATTACGATTAGCATATCAATAAACAGAAATAGGTATGGTCACTAAAAATAACAAAGAAGCATTACTGACACACTAGGAAACATTTAGCAGTAGCTCAATTCCCAACATGGGAAAATGCTGAGCAAGTCAAGACAGCAAAAAAGGCGACAATCTCAGTCGAGAAAAACATGTCACTGACTGCTTTCCGTCGAACCTGTCTGGGCCACAATTGAAGCACGCCAAATTGCCGCGAAGGGTAGCTTGGGCAAACGCCAAGAGTTGCCATATTCTTGGTTGTTCGCCTTTCAGGCTACTTTACAATTTGCACCATTATAAACTGATAAAACAAAAGGGGTTTGCATTAAATGAATTGAATTAATTAGATGAATTGAAAGTTACGTATAACTATTCGTTACAGGGACAATACGGAATGTCCAAGCCTTTCTCGTGATTTGAACCCAAGCCCACTAAGTGGAGGCTTACGACGCAATCACTATACTATATGGGTGGAGTTCGACATATATTAGTAGGTCGAAAATATGTCATATATTAGTAGTCGTCATGTATTAGTAGGTAAAGTTTGTTCAAATGAACCATGAAGGTTCATATGTATAGGTACTAACATGTGTAAATTTTTATCCTTCTTTGCCATACATTATATACAGGGTGTCCATAATTAAACTTCCCTACTTTAAAGTTGTCTACAGTCGAAACTATTCTTCAGAAAGTTTTGAAATTTTGTGTAGAACATACTGAAGGGATGGGAATTTGTTTGGGCAAATAAAAAAAATTAGTTCAAAATTTCACCACCAGAAGGCATTTTTTGATGAATTACACATTTAGCCAACATTTACTATAGTTAAAAAAATTATTACAACAAGACATGTTCAACATGACGGCCATCATTTTCAACTACCATTTGAAATCGTAAGATAGCATGTTCTACAGTTGACCGCAGTGTGTCCGGGGAAATGCTGAGACCATGTCGTGAAATGCTGTCTTTCAGATCAGGTATAGATCTTGGTTTATCAAGACTGACTAGATGTTTCACATGCCCCCAAAGCCAAAAGTCGCATGGGTTGAGGTCTGGGGAGCTTGATATGGTAATCGTAACGATTACATTCTGATTAGCAATAGCAAGCACGCTGAAAACAAAATATCCATGAAAGTTTCTAGGTTTTATAACAGCTTCTGCTCTACGTCGACAAAAATTAATTTGCATATTTGTTTCTTCCTCGTTCCTTCAAATTTTTTGTCCGAAAATTCGATATCGAACGGGTTTCCTATCGACTTTCCAATCACTTTAAAGAGTGTAAAATTTAATGAGTATGAGTTATTGTGTTAGGGGTACCTATGGATAATACGATGGTGAAATCTTCAGTAAAGAACCAGTCATAAATGTGCAATTCATCAAAACTCCCTTTGGTGGTGAAATTTCAAACTAATTTTTTATTCGCTCAAACAAATTCCCATCCCTTCAATATGTCCTACACAAAATTTCATAACAATAGTTTCTGAACAATAGTTTCTACTGTAGAAAACTTCAAAGTGGGGAAGTTTAATTATGGACACCCTGTACATAAATATACTATTAAAGGAAGCTTATTGAGATCATTAAAAACGTGGTAATTCAACATTGTTATCTATCCATCTCGCCCGGATATTAAAAATTATGCTATTACACAGTATTATAACATTGTTTTGTCTCTCAAGATCCTACTAAAATAAAGTGCTCAAATCGATAATAAGGTTGTAAAGCATCCACTTCTTCTAAAGTTCGTCCATTCCCCATTACTTATTGCGTAATTAATATGAGATCTTGACGGAACATTTTCTTCTCCAGTTCTACTACCTCCTATACTTAATGACCATGTGACTTGGATGTAAATTAAAATTATCAGTTACAAACGTCTTTTAGACGATAGCATCCATCTTCGGGACAGCGCTGGACCCTAGCACGCAACTTTGCATGTCCAGTTGCACTTTTCCGAAGGAGAATTTCGAAGACTTTCTATGTTCATAAGCTGTCTTAGAAACTTGAAGCAATCTAGTAAATTTATGATCTCCTCTTTTGATCACTGACACATTTTGCTAATGATTTAGCCTGTTGTTCGTTTTCTTAATAATTGTATAGTAATCCTAAATTCTACGAAATAATATAGTAAAACTATCGCACCTGGGTGTTTTTTACGTAACATACTTACATATATGCATGATGTATGGACGTTGTATAAGAAACTGAAGATACAAAAAATTGTAAACAATGTATTAATATTCCTATCATATGGCTCCATTGTAATAGAGTAAATTAAACATAATGATATATTTATTGCAATGTATATCTCAGACGATTAATACTTTTTCCTTCTCTCCCTATATCCCTATACATATTATATATACATACATACATACATATATATATATATATATATATATATATATATATATATATATATATATATATATATATATATATATATATATGTATATATATATATATATATTATATATACAGGGTGTCCATAATTACAGTCCCACTTTCAAAAGGCTGCAAAAAAAAAAAAAAAACCACGTGTCAGAATGACTTCACATTTGAACTCAATATACTGGAAGAAGGGGGAAACGATTTGGCATATTACAAAAAGTTCCAAAATGTATCAATAGATGGCGCTGTAAGCGGCATACTATGCAAACTAATTAAAAGACACCCATGCGCACGACACATTGCATGTGGTATAAAAGAGCGGGATATGTGGCGTTCACATCATATTGTATCTGAGTAGCTTGTCATGAGTCTCTCAATGAAGGATCGCGCTCTTCTGGTGAAGCTCTTCTACAAGAACGACGACTGTGTGCCTGCAGCTTTAAAGAAATTCCGGTCATTAAAGGGAATGAAAAAAAGGCTGTGGTCCGATTTCTGCAAAGGGTTTAAAGCAGCGGTTCTCAAACTGGGGGGCGCGCCCCCCTGGGGAGGCGTAGAAAAATTTCAAGGGAGGCGTGAGTTTAAAAATAAAATAAAAAGTAAAGCTAACTGAAATTTATTGTACTCAATTTTGCGGTCACAATGTAACCGTAGCGTATTTTCGACATATGAACACGAACACAATAATTGCCACACACGATAATTGTCGTAGCTACAATGTCAGAAAAACATTCTGAAGACTTATGATGTAGTTAAAGGTTTCACAGAAAAGATAACTGTTTGGCAACGCCGTCTCCAGAGTTCAGAGCCAAACTTTTCATACTTTCCAAGATTGAACGACTTCCTCGATGAAAAATAAAATCTCCCTTTGCAATAGAGAAATGAATTGAAGGACCGTATATCAAGGCATTTGGTAGCATGCAAAATGAAATTGCAAACTATTTTCCAGATATTACTAGTTCAGAGAACTGGGAGTTTAAGTTGACAAGAGATCCTTTTAAAATAGACGTGCATATACTTCCTGATCATATTCAGGAACAGACAATCGACCTAAAATGTGAATCTCAAGCAAACGAGGAATTTGAATTCATGGATGTTGAAAATTTTTGCTTACGCTATTTTCCTGTTTACCCAGAAGTTACTTTGGAAGCTTTGAGGTTGTTAGTGCAGTTTTCGTCCACATATCTCTGTGAATCTGGATTTTTAGCATTAGCATACGTAAAGTCAAAATATCGATTAAAACCTGAACGTTGAAAGTGACCTGAGGTGTGCTTAGTCACAGTTACAACCTAATATTCAAAAACTTGTCAAGGACAAACAGTGCATCCCTCTCATTAATGTTTTGAAAGTGACTGGTATTACATGCCAACCTCACTTGGATCCTTGAGTGCCTCAAATATATTTGATCTGTATTTAATTCTTTGATTTCATATGTTCTAATAATAATGTGTTCCAAATTAAGATATGAGTAGTAATATTAAATTTTGTGTATGAAATTATCTATTCTATATTTTCATTTAATAACCAGCTTCAGTTTCAAATTCCAATTGTACTACTTGTATTGGCCACATATGGTGGTGGTGGGGGGAGGCGTGACCTCACATCAGTGGTCAAAGGGAGGCATAGAGCCTGAAAGGTTGATAACCCCTGGTTTAAAGAATATGATTCAGAAATTTGAAGAAACAAGTTCTTTTGAAGTGAAATCTGGCAGAGAGAGGAAATCAATTGCTTCGACGTCAGTAGTGGTAGTAGAAGATATGGTCACAGAAATAGAGGAAGGGACTAGCAGTGGTGTGCAAACGTGCAGTGCACGTGGTATTTCTCGATGTTTTGACATGCCTACGAGTACTGTGCACAAAATTATACGCAATATCCTGCATTGCTATCCATACAAAATTACACATGTTCAGGTGTTGCTTCCTGCTGACCTGCCAAGAAGACAGGCGCTTGCTCTGGAATCTCTCGCTCGCATGGAAGTGGACAATGAATGGCCATGGAACATTTCGTGGACAGATGAAGCTCATTTCCACCTCCACGGGTTTGTCAACACACACAATATCAGGATATGGACAAAAGAAAACCCATTCGCAACTCAACCAGTATCGATGCATTCGCCAAATGTAACTGTGTGGTGCGGGTTGACGGAATCGTGTATGGTAGGGCCATTTTTTTCGAGGAGATAGGTCATGTGGGTCCTGTTACCTGTACCGTGAATGGTAAACGGTATGCGAGTCTTTTGCGCAGCCAGGTCATTCCGACACTTCAACAGCGTGCAAATTTAGCTGAATTGAAGGCACGGATTACGCAACACATTTGCAACGTCACCCGTGAGACACTCCGGTCTGTTGTGGAACGTGCTGTTTATCGCTTTCAGCTTGTGGTGGACAATGGTGGAAAGCATATTGAACCTGTCTGCCTCGAGTCTAGCAATAATTAACAGGTGTTTTCATTGTTGCTTTTTATGCGGTTTTTGGCCCGAGGACAATTAAAAACCGAATCATTATGTGCTTTTTATGTGGTTTTTGGCCCAAGGACAATTAAAAACCGAATCATTATGTGCTTTTTATGCGGTTTTTGGCCCAAGGACGATTAAATACCGAATCATTATGTACTTTTTATGCGGTTTTGGGCCCAAGGACAATTAAAAACCGAATCATTATGTGCGTTTTATGAGGTTTTTGGCCGAAGGACAATTAAAAACCAATTTTTCCCATCCAATGTGGTACGACTTTACCGTGGTGGATGGGCTTTCCACTAACAGTGCCACAACTGTTGACTGACTTGGAAGTCATTTTTTCCGTCAATCGACCCAAACACACATGCACATTAAACACTACAGTTGGTTTACTGTGCAACTCATGCCAAAGCCGTCGTATTTCGATTCAAAATTTCACTTGTAGCCGAATCCACTTTCGTTATGCCGCTTACATTTTGGAACATTTTTTTATTATGCCAAATTGTTTCCCCCTTCTTCCAGCAAATTCAGTTCAAATTTGAAGTCATTCTGACCAGTTGTTCTTTTTTTGCAGCCTTTTGAAAGTGGAACTTTAATTACGGACACCCTGTATATTATATATATATATATATATATATGTGTGTGTGTGTGTGTGTTTGTTTGTTTGTTTCTTTGTTTGTTTTTCCTATTTTTCCATGTTTTAGGTGTAGCTTGACCTCTCTGAACCTTGCACTATTAAACCCAAACAAAGAAACCGTTTTTGCGAAAATAAAACCACGTGTTGATAGTTTAAACAGCGAATGTTTGAACATTGACAATTTGCGCCATTTGTGCCTTTGACTCGTGCCATAAAAACCGTCCCCGAGGCGAGCGCCACGAACGGCAATGCGAAAAACGATGCGAACGTCGAGTGCACCATTTACTCATCCTCTTCGCACTTCGCCTCGCGATTCGACCCGAAACTCACGCGAATGTGCAAATGCGGTGTTATTGGGACATCTGAAGAGTCACGTTGATTCGATCCCAGTTAACTCTTCAGAACCCCGTCACTCGAATATCCGTGCTGCTCCATGCGTTTTGCCAAACAAAAGATTTGATTTACTTCATATTATTGTATGTTTCATATAGTAATGCTACACCAAAAAAAAACGAAATGACTAATATTAGCAACTTAAAAGTAAGGTTGAATTATCTGTTTTTAATCTGTTCACGAAAATCTTGCTGTGTATAGAACGTTTCTACCCTTACTAAAAACTTTTTTTAGTAAATGTCATATTAACAGTTTCTTATAGGTATTTGAAACTCAGTCTTATTGTTCAGCTGATGTAAAACTCAATCTTTTTAAATGTAAGTAATTTTGTTCATCTTTTAAAGTCTTCTGTTAATGTTTTTGGCTTTTTTCACAAAAAAGCATGATATAATGGGGGTCTTTTTATTCTAGTTTTTAGATATTCACAAGCTTAACGCAGGTTATTTGGTCCTTCTGGAATCCTAAAACTTGATATTGTCGAAATCCTTTTGCTGGATTACGGTGGTTTCGCTGTGGGGTTGAAGCAGTTTTTCAACTGTAATTCCAAAGTAATTATTCCTGACCGTACTATAACCGCTTATGATAAAATGTTTCATTAAAAAAAATATTAGCTAATGTTCGAGGAAATGAATATGAAACTGGGAAAATGACTATATTTTTTCTAAAAAAATTATTATTAAAATTATTTGAAATTATATAGGAAAACGGCTCATGAACATGCATTAGATAAACATTTGTATGTATATATAAATTGCTGCTTAGAACATTTAATCATTTTCTTAGATTAAATAGCAATTATTTTTTGAAAATAAAATGTATTAGGAAAGTTATTTTAAATTATTTTGGACAATGCTCATGAACATACATTATATGAACATCTTTATGTATCAATAACTTGCTGCTGTGAACTTTTAATCATTTTCTTAGAGTAAAAAACAATTTTGTTTTTATATAAACTGTATAATAAAAGATATTTAGATTTATTTTGAAAAAATCTCATGACCATGCATAAAATAGACATTTATAATAATCGATAAATTGATGCTCTGAACTTTTAATCGTTTTCTTAGATTAAGTAATAGTTATGTATTTCAAATAAAATGCATTATGGAAGTTATTTTAAATTATTTTGGAAAATGTCAATGAGCGTCAAAAGAAGATTTAAATATATAATTAGAAGATTGCTGCTGAGAGCATTTAGTCATATTCCTATAGCAAATAACTATTATGTTTTGAAAATTAAATGTATTATGAAAGTTATTTTAAAATATTTTGAAAAACCTCATAAACGTCCATTAGATGAACATTTGTATGTATCTAATTTTATTTTCCTAGAGAAAATAAGAAATTATGTTTTGTAAATACAATGTATTATAAAAAGTTTATGAACATGCGTAAGATGAATATTTGTATACAATCATTAAATAGCTGTTGAGAAATTTTAATCATTTTCCTAGAGTAAAAACAATTATGTTTTGCTCTTGTAAGTGAGAATTCAATATTTATGTTATCACGGAAAAATATTTAATAAGTTTCAATTTAAATTTCATCAATTAACACCAAAAATTGTTTGAATATTGTCAAATGTTACGGTTTTTTTTTCAATTTCTCCCATTTTTTAACGTTATTACAGCCTTAAACGAGAACTTCTCACATTATTAATGAAATCTGCTGAAGTTTCCGGGAAAATAAACACTTTCCTATCCAAATTTACCTCAGTTCTTATTCTGCTTACCATTATTTTCGCTTTGGTAAAAAATTCATTATAATTTGTCACATTGAATTTCCAGTGTTTCTTAATTATAATTTGACTAATTTAAAATCATTGTTGCTTCATTAAAATTTCCAATTTATTTTCGCGTGCGTCTTTGAGAGTTCATTTTCGACTAATTGTACATGTTTCCTTTTTTAATTTTATGTAAATACGTTATTTGACTAAAATTTAGTAAAATGACATATAACTTTTAAGCATCACAGAGTTTTTTCATTTTTAACAATATTTCATCCTTTCTGAAAATAATTATTTTTCCTTAACAAAAATTGCATTAAAATATCCTTTCTACCAACGAAAGCTCTTGTTAATTTTGGAGAATTTTTAAATTTAGTAACAGGAAACAAACATAAAGGAACGTCTATAGAGAATCTATGCTCACTTCTACCCAGACTTGGGTGTATATAATTTGAAGTGGCACTCTATTTGAATTTTATACAAACGCAGTTTATACATGAAACAATGTTTATTGAATTCGTTGCACATATAATTGGCTTTTACAGCAATAAGCATACGTACTACTTGTACGGAATGTATAAACACAGCTTTCAAGAACAATATATTTTTATACTCACGAACAGTAAGTCAAACCAGCAGTACTGCCATGTAAACTTCTGGCCCGCTAAGCACTAGCGCAGGATAACACCTTTTCAACCTTAACAACCTCCCCCTTTTTCATTAATGACGCTGCGTGGTATTTATATTAAGCGCGTATGCCGAAATTAGCATATCTAAAGCAGCTTCTTTAATTCACTCAAAAGTTCGATTCTTGTGAATCGAATCTTGTGTATACCTTACACTGGCGTCCCTCGAAAAAAAAAATTAGGTAACTGAGGTCTGAACGGCTTCAGTTAACTAATTGAAAACGCGTGCTGGTCTGACTTTTTACATAATGGGTGGCAAAGTCAAAAAACCTTCCACACGTTGTGTGGAGGAAAAACGCCACTACCATTTTACAAAACTAACCCCGAAGGGTCCAGGTGACACCATCAAACAGTGGATTTGCAGAGTTGCGGATACTGGGCTGCCAACTGCGCCCTAAAATATCTATTTTAATTAAAAGTGACAACACAATTGCACAGCATGACATTTCTTGACTGTATCTGCTCTCCCCCAATTTATAATGTACATGTGTCATGTTTTGTGAAGTTAGTACATTAATGGTTAATTGGTATATTATGCGGTATGTATTTTTTCTTCTAGTCACTACATGTCCCCTTCAAAAATTTATGAAACAACAGTATGCCGTTTTTTTTTTCAGTGGCTCACCCCTTCCCCTCAAAATGTTTACACAGTATATACACTGGGGGAACTGCAAACCAATTTGGTTCGGTTTTATTAAAGGGTGGGAGTTAGAATAAGAGAATTGATACAAGACTTGTTCCTCATGAATGCAGCAACTTCCTTGCACCAGTCTGTCCAATCCGTGGAACCTCTCTTGATGGTCGCAGTCCTAGTAAAGGGGTTCGTTGACCGTGTGGGCATCCTTCGTGCAGCAGGTCGTAGGTCCTGAGGCGCTGGTCCGGCTTGACGATGGACAGGAGGTCTCTTGGGAGGAGGCCAACCTTGCTGGGCGGCTGATATCTTGCGTTTCCTGTACTTATGCAAAGGAGCTTTAAAATTGTCATTCTTCCATTTGATAACCTTGTGTACCTTATGTGTACCACGTTCATCCTTTGATAGAGTTTTTGTAGTGCACACCTTACTTTGCTTCGTACTTTTGCTTGTATCGGTATTAGATTTTAATGCAGATACTAGTTTTTCAACAAACTGACTCTGTTTTTCGTATTTGTGCTGATACGACTTCTTGTTTACCGCCTTAATTACTTCAGTATTAGCAGTTTTAATGCTGGAACCTGAAGGCGCTTTTTCACGTTTTTTATCCCCCTTAACTTTAGTTTTATCCTCTTTTGACGAAAAAGTCTCTTTAAAACGTGCTTCTTCAGAATCGCTATCATTTAAATTCTTTAACACTGCTTCAGTTTTAGGAAGATTAAGCTTTTCGTACTGGTGCGTTTTAATGCGAATTACGTCTATAACTTCCGAAGCATCAGCTAAACTACTTACAGTATAACTCTGTGTCAACTTTTCATCCTGATTCTCAGTCTGGTTTTCATGTACTTTATTTAAAACCATATTATCAACCTGGCCTACAGCATCCTCATTCGGATGGAAACTTGAAATAATATCATCATTACCTAGCGAGTTCCTACTATCGTTTAAAGAATTTTTATTGTCGTCAACTAATAAGTATTCACTAACTTCCGTAACGCATACTTCGTCATCTACTAAATTTCCTTCATTAACAGATGTGTGAATATCATCTAAATATCAGGTATAGCATTAATAATATCAGGTATAGCATTAATAGAAGTGTCAGATGATTTATTTTCTAAACCACTAGCATTAGTATCGGCACTATTTTCAGAAATTTGTACTGGAATTACCGCATCATTCCAGCTAGACTCACTTTCTTTATAAGCCACAAAAATACCCTGACTTTCACTATTCTCAAAATAACGATTACTGCTCGGACAAAATAATACATTTGACCAAACAGTTTCAACAGGTTGAACCATATCATGTGAATCAACTTGCCAGTGCAAGTAAGGTGCTTCCATATTATTTACTTTAAGAGCACTAATTTCATTATAACGCCGTGCGCTTCTATTATTTTGCCTGCGGTACTGCTTACGCTGCTGGTTTGAAACTCGCGAAAAATTTTGGCGCGGGTGTATAAAACTTCTCGTACCTGAATGACGGTGAGGGGTAGCGAAGAAATGCCTATTGTCATATTTAGCTAAAGCTTGAAGGAGGGTAACCTTGCTTGTAATTGTTTGATTATCTAAAAAATCTTGAACACTTGGCTTCAAACGTTGGATAACTATTTTTAAGATTACCGCTTCCGTTACCCCTTCTAAATATTCCTCACACTTGGAAATCTTTTCTGTAGCAAAATCTAACGCAGACTGACCTTCACGTTGCCTTAGCGAATAAATTTCCGCTTCAATTTCACTTTGATTAAAGGTCTTTGGAAAAACGCTAAGAAACTGTTGCTTGAATGACGAATAGTCAAAAATCAGATTACTGCTTTTCATACACGTGTACCACTGATATTCACTACCTCTTAAAGCGGCTAGAGCAATTTTAAGTTTATCCCCCTCTGGGGTGCATTGTTGCTGAAAGTAATGCTCAATTTTCTTTAGGAATTGGCTTGAGGGGCCGCCATTGAAGGTGGCTTCGAATGGCGCAAAATGCTGAACCATAATTACCCGAGGAAAATTTCCAGCAGGGTTTTGTTCTACAACACTCATTTTTAAATAGTATATACGTACTTGCAACAATTTTATCAATATAAGTACACAGTACACAGTTTTTAATTTCAATTATGTTGTTCGTTACAAATGTAACGCTAACTACCAGGGTATATATATTTTCGGGCGCCAGTATAGAGAATCTATGCTCACTTCTACCCAGACTTGGGTGTATATAATTTGAAGTGGCACTCTATTTGAATTTTATACAAACGCAGTTTATACATGAAACAATGTTTATTGAATTCGTTGCACATATAATTGGCTTTTACAGCAATAAGCATACGTACTACTTGTACGGAATGTATAAACACAGCTTTCAAGAACAATATATTTTTAAACTCACGAACAGTAAGTCAAACCAGCAGTACTGCCGTGTAAACTTCTGGCCCGCTAAGCACTAGCGCAGGATAACACCTTTTCAACCTTAACAACCTCCCCCTTTTTCATTAATGACGCTGCGTGGTATTTATACTAAGCCCGTATGCCGAAATTAGCATATCTAAAGCAGCTTCTTTAATTCACTCAAAAGTTCGATTCTTGTGAATCGAATCTTGTGTATACCTTACACGTCTAATAATCTTTTATTAATGAATTAAGTCTTGTTATGAAATATAGATGTCTTAATCAATAATCTTGCATATTTAATTACTATACATGATATTTATTTAATACGTTATTTAATTAGTGATAGGAGTTTAAAAAAATTCGAGACCTAATTAAATGTGTTAACGTGTAATATCCTACCTCCGATTCTATTTAATAACTACATTATATAATACGCGCCTGTAAATGCCCTATTTAACAGATTATATCAGAGGTTATTTACTGTAATGGAAACAATTTATAAGTAATGTTTTTTTCTAACTTAGTTTTAATGTAGTTTAATATAAATTCATATTTAAGGTTCTGTATTTTATTATATTTTGAAATTTAAAGATATAGAATTGAATAAAATACAATCATTTTAGCTTTTGAAAGTTGGTATTTTTAATATCCTTTAATTGAAATTTTACCATTAATTTTACTTTGAAAAATATTTTCTCTTCGAGTATACACCGTGTCACTGATATTCGTACCTAATTTTGTATGTTTATGTTGAACATATGGTTATTGATTAACTAAAACTGGCATTTATTTCATGAATAATATGTTTACAAAATTAATAAGATTAATTGTATCAATCACTGCCACCTTGCTTAAGATCTTGTTAAAATGTCGTTAGTAATCCCAAAAAATAAATGTTTTAATAATTATTATTCTAAACATTCGCTAAATTCTTTTCACTGAAAACAGATTTTGTCTTAAAATTTCCTTTTATATTTCACAGTAAGTCACATGAGAATGTCATGACCAGAACTTCAATAGCAGATGATCTGCATATTAATGCAATTTCTAGTTATTGTATTGTGGGGAACAGAAAAATCTGTTTTTTTTAAAGCCTTTGCAAACTAGTTCTCAATTTCTTTTGCCTCGTGTGAAGACAAATGAAGATGACGAAAATTACGATCAACTAATTCCATTAAAAACTACGAGTTAAAAGATCATCAGTATTTTAAAGACGGTGTCAGGCAGAACATGTGCAGGATTCAAATGTCTTAAAACTTCAATTTATTCTCGAAAAACTGACTGCGACAAAATTACTAATTTTTTAATTTGAACTCGGGGGGATCTTAATTGCATTACAAATTACTTCGAGGATTTTCTTGGAATATAAATTTACAGGAAATCTATGATAGTAGTATGTTTAATTAAGAAATATTTGTTAAGCAACTTACAAGATAAAAATAACGTTTTATATACCACGTTTTTAAATTTTCTGTTGAATCATAGAAACTTGACAATTCTATGTATTAATAAATACATTTTGAAAATTTTTCTAACGAATTATCTCATCATCTTGAAAGAAAACGATCAAATAATTATGCGACAATTCTACAAATAATAGTGAAAACTGCGATGAAATTCATCAAATGTTAATCGAGATAGTCATAGAAAGATAAATTTTTAAAAATAAATCGAAACTTAGTATAGTAGTTCACTATACGTTGCTCTTCAAATGTTGTCCTAAAATATTTCACTTTTTCCTACCTTATAAAATGTCTTTTTTGCCTTCCTTTTCTCCATCCTCTCATATTTCGCCAAATCACAGTTTCAATATTTTCCTATTTAATTATTTTTCACTTGTATTTATTTTTATTTTTCTCTCCATTTCTCTCTTAATTGCACAAACCTTCATTTAATTATTCTTTTTCACTTTCTTTTATTTACTTTTAATCAATTTTTAGTCGTTTACACTATTCACAGACTTTATAAACTGCTAACTTTTATAATTTTTTTAAAAATTTTTGCACAATGTTTTTGTAAACAAACTAAATTCACATTTATTCTGTTTTCAAAATCGTCAAACGTCGTTACGCAAAAGTGCAAGCATTGAATTCGATCGAAGCGCCACCTTGCGGATTTTTTCCGAACTAACTTTCTATACAAAACAGAATTAATTGAAAATGAATTCAAATCTGCTTAAAGATGGCTAAAAGTATTAAAAGAATGCATTGTCAACGTGTTTTGAGCTACTCTAAAAGTTTTAAATGTCTAGCTAGTCGGTAAGTTAGTTAAA
>OU015492.1:95147292-95229792 GCA_907164885.2 Dolomedes plantarius | reverse complement strand
TATTAAAAAACGGAGTTGGACCAGTATTCAAATAAGGCTTCATTTTATAAAGCATTACCTATCTTCAAAATTCTAAAAAAATTGGAATAGTTTATTTCATGGTAATCCTTCATTAAATTATTAATACCTTACTATCCCTTACTCTAAAACAGAACGATTTTATTAAAACGCACTTTTTTAATATAATATTCATGTTCATTATATCATTTCAAACAATTTGCATAAGTTTATACATTTTCTTTCTTCAGTCCCCAAAATAATATATTTTTGTACATAGGTATTTTAGAGAAGTAATGGCATATTTTTAATTACCTAACAAGAAGACGGCACCTAATGAAGGCTTTATTAATACATACTACTTTTTACTTGGATGAAAATTAAGTTGCTCCTGGCGCAGTATGGAAATAAATTAAGGATATCACAAAAAGAATGGATCTAAAACGCTTAAATTAAGTTTTCAGCACTTCTTGCGTGCTAATACATATATTTAGATCACATATGTATGTATGCGTAACATAAAACATTACATAAAACTTAAATAAATAGTTTTTTATATGATTATAACAATTTTAATCACTAAGAAAAAGCGGCAGTACTTCCACGGGTCATTAGAAGACGTCAATAATTGTCTCAGCTGACGAGTCAAAAGTTTCAAGAATATGTTTACAGCTGCCGAGAAAAGAAACTTTTATTCTTAAAATAATAAAAAATACAATGTCTTCTTCGTTTCTTGGAGGTATCATACATTGTCTAAGAGAACCTCTAAATGGAAAACTGAGCATTTTATTCACAAACATGTACATATCCTCATACTTTGATATTAAGCACTTTGATTGATTGATTTATTTAATTTTCGCATTTCGAGAAGGTTTAACTGTAGCAGAATTCTTTATCCCATGTAAGGAAGTAATATTTGTCCTAAAGTTATTACTGATTCAGTGGTATTACTAATCCTACGAAAGATTATATAGAAGAAATAAATTTATTTATGCCTTTTAAACGCCAAAAGATTCCTCAAACATATCCCTATTTTCAATCATCAGTAGTTATGAAAACCAATTATTCAGAAATATGAAATTTTTACTGAGAGTTAAGAACTATTTCTTCTTTACAAATACGGCTGTAACTTTTTTCTAACTTAAGGAGAAATTTTTAAATTTTTTAAAATTTCAATAATTTTTTTTACATGTTATGTCATTGCGGGCAGACTTGCATCTGTATATTAAAGAATATACACATTTTTCTACTTTTAAATTTAAGTTATGAAATATATATTTAAAATGACCTACTCAATCAAAATTAAGTCTTCATAGATATTTTTTTCCTGTAATTTTTAAATTTGAATAATTTTGATAATTTTAACGGTAATTAAAATTTTATTATAGGAATAACACTATAGTTGGTCATTTTGATTATACATATTTATATTGCTTGTGTATAAAATGTCATGGAATTCTAGCCAATAATTGTGGTGATATCATGTGCGCAATGACATGACAGTGAAAAAAAATCCAATGTTGAAATTTTAAAAGGCTACAAAATTTCTGAAGCTAGATAAAATTTAGAGCCATATTTTTTAAGAAGAATAAGTACTTAACTCACAGTAAAATATTCATATTTCTGAATAAATGGTTTTCATAACTAATGATGATTGAAAATAATGTTTGTCAAGTCTCCTAGCTTTTAAAAGATACCAGATCCCTTAAAATATTCGCAAAGATTTAACATTCTATGCTTGAATTCAACTTACTTAAAATTAAATCTTAAATCTAAAATTCAACAATTACTTTTAGACAATATATGATAAACTTTAAATTGTGGGCATATTTACTGACTGTATTATTGAGAGAAAAACTCAATATCAAGTCAAAATAATGCTTTTAATAACCTGTGACGAAAATACCCCGAAAAATGATATTAGTTTGTGGCAGAAGTGGCCACTGTCCTTGTTCTTTATATCAAAGGGGAAAAAATATAAATATTTTTTATAATATTCATTTACCGAGATCAACTATGAAATTTTAAATTTTAAACATGACAAAATCTAAGTGACGCTTCAAGATTGTACAGAATTAAAGAAATAAACGTACCTGAGCTCCTTGAGAAATTGGTATGGGGCTATTATTGATAAAGAAATGACCATATTTCCCACGGAAAACAAACATCTGACTACTTTATAAAAATAAAGGCATTAAAAATAGTCTGCAATAATTTATAAGAATCCTGTGGATGAAACAAAAATGTTGCCATGGAAACGCAAATCGCTTTCTCTGAGAAATAAATAAATAAGTATATACATATATATATACAGAGGCTGTTCGCACATTTTAAAGACGATTTTGGTAAGCAGTAATAAAAAATCGTTTTTCTGCAAAAGAAATAATTGCAATTTTACTATGTTTTTAAAAGTCAAAATTATAGTCTGCGGCTTGAAAGTTTTGTTTTTATGCAAAATGACGTTTTTAACAAAGCAGTGGTTCGAAGGCTACATTTATGCTCTTTCCGAAGAGAAATATGCATACTCCGTTATCCAAAAACGATGTGAGAGTCATGGTTTTGTGATATCTAAAGCGTCGATAGGTCATATCGTCAACAAGAAAGGAAAAAAACGTCAAATTGGAGCCTCAAGTGGGACAAAAATTCCAAACAAGTATCCAAGGAAAAAACAGACATCTTCGACTATTGCAAAGGTACGTTGTTTAAAGTTAAAAGAAAATCCCCCTAGTCAAAGGACAATTGCAAAATCATCAAAATGCTCGGTGTCCACTGTAAACAAAATGATAAAAGTTGATTTAAATCTTAAGAAAGCGAAAAAACGCAATGTGCATCGTCTTCTACCAAATCATATCGCTGAACGCAGGACACGCTGCAGAATTCTATATAAGAAAAATGGAAAACAATTGTCACAATAGATAAATCGGGTGTATTTAAATGATTGCAACAAAAAAGAGCCATTTATTATCATAAAATTGGAGAAACAAAAATTAAGTACATGGTTCAAAGAATTGAAAGAAAGTTTTTCTAAGGGATTCATGATTGTTGCTGGTTTTTCTTATAATGGCAAGTTAGAAATAAAGAGAGTGGAAAAAATATCAAGATTAACTCCAAATACTATCAGGAACAAATTTTTCTGAATTAAATACCATCGCTTTACCCACAGTGCCATCAATCTGTGAGACTCCATCAGGACAAAGCTAGCAGTCACACATCAAAATCCACTGTAAATTTACTAAAAGAAATGGAACAATAAACTGGTACCAAGGCCATACCCTTCACTGATATCCCTACTAAATCTCCCGATGTATGGATTTTTGTGCTTTCGAACTTTTAAGATCTGCATTATCCAAACGTCGTCCCAAAACCCTTACAGGACTCTGGAAAGCTGTTCAGGAGGAATGGGATAGAATACCTCTTCTGACACTTCAAAAGGCATTATTTTCCTGGAATTTGCGGTGTCGAAGGATAGTTCAGAATAAGGGATGTCAAATAGAACATTTATAACACAAGAATTTTATGTAATTTAATGTAATTTAGTGTAATTTTATGTAGTTTTGTGAATACAATATACATCGTCTATAAAATGTGTGAACAGCCTCTGTATATATATATATATATATATATATATATATATATATATATATATATATATATATATATATATATACAGTGGTAGCTCGACTTGCGAGTTTTTCGAGATACCAGCATTCTCTCGGTAGAATTTTTGCTTCGAGTTACGAGCTAAAATTCGGGTTATGAGCAAGCTTCAGATATCCCACCGCTAGTTTGAGCAACAAATGACATGTTACGTGCTCATCAAATGAGAACACGAGAAGCATATAATATTTACAACCTTTATGTACAATAATTATACAATTGTATACATATTATTCTGAGACTAGTATCCAGTCTTAAACCGAGATTTTAAAGCTGAACAATTTCCACACGGGGCAGCTTGCTCTGCCCAAACTTGAGTCGCCCTCAGAAACCGAACAGCGCCCAACCTCTCTCGCAGAGAGATAGCTTCAATTCCCTCCTCCACAGTGGAACTCCCCATAGGGTCTAAGGGGTGGGATGACCTTGGTCATAGGTTCGCAAGCTCTCCCCCTTTTACGGATTCTGAGAAAACGTTCTTCGAATTCTCAGAAAGAAGAATCTGGACATTACAGCCACAGTGAACAATGCAACAATCACCCAGCTACCGTGTCTCACTCGTTCACTTGATTTATTACCAGCTTTCGCATATATTCATTTTCGCACTTATTACCAGCTACACAAGAGAGTAGCTGGTAATTAATGCGAAAATGAGTAAAGCCGGGCGAAAAGGTAAAAAATCAACGAATAAGATTTAATTTTTCAGTTCGGCCTTTCTCCTCCTCTTCCACCAGCATCTTCAAGTCTGATCTCCAAGATAAATGTTATACATTACACTTAATAAAACAAATTTATTGCCGTACATTCTATTGTATTGCGTTTTTATACAATGTTTGTCGTTAATAAGCCCATTTTTCTTATTTAAAACCATGTAACAAAAAATTGCGGTGTTTTGGGGGAGCCCGGAACGAATTAATGGGATTTCCATTCATGTCGTGGGACGAAATAAACTAGTAAGTCGAGGTACCACTGCATACATATATATATTTATATATATATATATATATATATATATATATATATATATATATATATATATATATATATACAGTTGAACCTCCATATATCGAACTTCCCTATATCGAAATTTTCTATATATCGAACTCTTAGCAAATCTCCATGTTCATTACATAGAAAAACTATTTCCATATGTCGAAAAAATGTCTATATATCGAAATTTTTTTAAAGACATATTGGAAGATTTCATTCTAGTTTAGAATAAAATCTCCCAATTTTTGGCGTTTGAAACAATACGTCGTGAACTTCAATACCCAGAAAATGTCCCTGATGAAGTTTTTAGTGGACTGAATAAATGCGAACATTTCTTTGGTGAATTTTCTGCAAAACAGGCTGTTCAGTAAGATATTCGTAGTTTTTTTAAAAGAATGTAACTGTGATCATTGTAACCACTGTCTGGATTATTGTTTTTAAAGGGTATGTAGTACTCAATAAATCTTTCATATTAATTCATTTTTTTGTTATTAACTTTCATTTAATGTCGCATATAAATTGGAAATGGAGAGTCGTATACGAAACTCCATTATGAGTTTTAGGAGAATTATGATAAAATTAAGATCAATTCTATATATCGAATTTTTTTCCTGCACTTTGCTACTTCGATATATGAAGGTTCGACTGTATATATATATATATATATATATATATATATATACAGTATGCCCACTAAAGTCCCTTCCCACCCTCTTAACTTCGGAACGGCTGCTGCTATATTCATAAAAGTAGTGTCTAGGTATAGTAAAGTAGCCATGCGCTACTGAATGAAACCACCTACCGCGCCACCTGGTGGAAAACTGCGGAGTTAGCATTCCTATCTCGGAAACGGAACGAGATAGGGAAGAAAAGTGATTTACAAAGTTGTAGAAAATCATCCATTTAGTACGAAAAGATACCTTGTGGACATTAATGAGAAGATTACAACGGTTAAAACGCGCATTTGTTTTTTCGTGATTTCCTACACTGTGACGTGACAAAAGGATCTGAGAAAGAAAAAAACAACTAATTTTAACAATATACCTTTATTTGAGATGTTCAAACTTCTTGAGATGTTCAAACGTCAGCTGCAATACACATTTGGATCCTCGTTTGAATCTCACGTTGCATACGTTGGAGCATAGAGCGTGACACTTTGGCACAAGCGTCCGTAATGCGTCGTTTAAGGTCCTGCAATGTTTGTGGAGGGGTCGCATACACCTGCTGTTTCAGGTATCCCCACAAGAAAAAGGTTCAGTGGAGTCAGATCAGGCGAACGTGGAGGCCACTCTTCGAAACCGCCATACCGAATTATTTGGTCCCCGAATTCCTTGACGAGGTACTGCTTCACTGGGGATCTCAGCTTTGGAATACACTCAGCCATGACCACGAGCATCAACATACTACAACCCCAAGAAGATGTCTCATTTACAGCTGTCTCAGGTGAACAGGCGTGACGTTTCTTATGTATTTGCATACTGCAAATATTTCGAACACCAAGCGCAAGTTGCGTTGAATTGATGCGACACTATTTTACACGATCTACGTATTGTCTACTCTGTTTATAAAGACAATCAGTACAAGGATGAAACCGTCAAAGTTTGAACCGTGGTCCTTTTGAATGGAGATCAAAAGCGATATACCACTGTGCACATTGCGGTGTCGTTTTTTGCCCTAAACATAATCATTTCTCCTTTCGTTCAAGTTTCGTGACGTCACAATGTAGGAAATCACGAAAAAACAAATGCGCGTTTTAACCGTTCTATTCTTTGCATTAATGTCCACAAGGCATCTTTTCGTACTAAATTGATGATTTTCTACAACTTTGTAAATCACTTTTTTCTCTATCTCATTCCATTTTTGAGATAGGAATGCTAACTCCGCAGTTTTCCACCAGGTGGCGCGGTAGATGGTTTCATTCAGTAGCGCATGGCTACTTTACTATACCTAGACACCACTTTTATGAATATAGCAGCAGCCGTTCCGAAGTTAAGAGAGTGGGAAGGGACTTTAGTGGGCATACTGTATATATATATATATATATACAACCTTTGTCCAGAAAGTTCGGTGAATGTGTCTATAGTTACAATGGATTGTTGTTGTACATGAAACAGCTTTACTGTCCTTCGAAGTAATCCCCGTACTCTGTAATGCACAGTTAGGAAAGGCTGTACAAGTCTTCGAAACGCCTGCTTTAGGGAACAAGTCTTGGAAACTCCTGGTGGTTTCAATTTGGGGAACAAAAAAAAGTCCGGGGGATACAAGTCTGTGGAGTAGAGTGGGTGATTCAGGGACACAATTCGACTGTTGGCCAGGAACTGCTGCACCAGAAAGGCAGTATGTGGCCGGGCATTGTCATGAAGCAGGGTCTACTTGCCTTGCTTGGAGTATTGGGGGCGTACCAGATTGATCCGTTGCAGCAGGCGTTTCAGTATATCCACGTACAAAGCGGCATTTAACGTGGTGCCCTCAGGGAGGAATTCTTTATGGATAAGACCCTCCGATCCTTGACCCGGCCACTCCATACACTGATGCTTGCCAGCGGGGTCGTACTTCAGACACCAGGTCTTGTCACTCGGGACAATGGTTTTCAGTAAATTTGGGTTTCGATCCGCCATCTCGACAGTCTCCACAGGCGTCAAGCTGAATTTGCATATGTATTCAAAGTGTGGGGCACAAGTCAGGAGCAAAGCTTGCATTTACCCAAATCCTGTGTCAGTATGCGGTGGGCCATCTCACGACTAATTCTCACTTCCTCCGCTATCATTCGCACTGTCACACGATGATCCTTGGCCAACAATTCCTTCAATTTCTGTACGTTTTCTGGGGTGCGTGCAATTACATGCCGACCACATCGGGGGAGTCTTCAATGGTGTACCACCCTTCTCGGAAGCATTTAAACTACTTATACACGCACTTAAAGGTGACAGCACGTTCTTCGCAACCTTTCAGCAGCATTTCATGAGTCTCTTTCGTTGATTTTCCAAGTTTGAAACATAACAGCATATTCGTCGGCTGATCCATTTTTAATTTCGACCGAGCGCACACCTTCACTCTACAATGAAATGTTTCCACACGATAAGCTAACTCGCAGCACCGCAGCCCAGGAACTCGTTCAGACCAGTCCGGCACAGTATGCGCCGGTTGCAAACTCTTACGACCGTGATCACTGTGACGTCATTCACTGAACTTTCTGGACAAAGGTTGTATGTACAGAGAGAGAGAGTGGGTAATCCAGAAAGGTGTTCGTGATTGTAACGTGAAATATAGAATCATATAATAGAACACATGGCGTTTTTTTTTCACCAAATGATACAGAAGCGAATCAAGTTTTCGACATTACCTAGTGAGTGTCTATATGACCACCTCTCGTCGATCGGCACACATCTAGGGGATAGTCTCAATCTAGGTAGCGATCATAGCTGGAGTCACAGTTGCTATTGTAACAGTGTTTCTGTCCGATAAATGGCGCTGGTTCCAGATCTTCTCTGCGAACACAACGCTTTTTACGTAACCCGATAGAAAAAGTCTGGAGGGGTAAAATCAGGGATTCTTGGTGGCCAAAAAATTGGACCGTCCCTTCCTATCCAATGGCAAAACCCATGTAGGAGGAACATGTGCGACGTCACAGTGTAGGCGCATATCCCCAGCGCATCACCGTCACCATGATGTGGATAAATTAAACTTCCAGATTTAACATACCATCTGTTGCTATGCAAAATTCAATTGGTTGATTGTTGCTCTCGATGTGTACAACTGAAATCATGGACACCTTTTACTATGACCCTGTTTATAGTTTTTTTAAACGTGCTTGTAGTAAAAAATATTGCATTTTTCTTTAGTCCAACATTTATAATTACAAGTTTCGTTTTATCCAACAAGTTTTCCTTTATCATATTTAAGTATGCAAAATCTGGAAATTTCTTCATTCACTAAATATTCAATCAAGAAAACTTAACACCACTGCAGAAATTATGATAACGCATATAGAACCGTAGAAGAGAATTAGAAGTTCAGATGAACGTGTAAATTTTTTTTAAGGGAGATCCTCCGTACTAGAGTAATTTTAGTGAAGAGCATGGTTTCGTTCATACATGCAAGGTTTATAACTGATAGAGTGTTATTTCTCATGCGTATACATCATATAATGCTTTCAAGACATACGAAACCTTCTTCCAGTTTCAAAAAATCTAAAGTATTTTATTTCTGCTTTTCTGAGCTTTATACGATCCATTTCCAAATTTTTTTGTAATCGGATTAAAGTATACATCGAGTTTTACCGCAGTGTTTATTCCAGGAAAGAAGAGAAATATTTTCATAGGAAGAAAAATATTTTTCACGAGAAAAATATATCGAAATGCAGCATTTCTAGACATATTGTCCAGAAATCAATACTAATAATTCAATCATACTAATAATCAATCTTCATAAATTTTGAAACAAAAATACGTTCTACAGTATTTTGTGATAAGAGAAGATTAAAATATGTGTCTTATACCTTGTCTTAAAATATTGGTGTACTTAAAAATATTTTTACATAGGCATCTTTTTTTTAATACTAGCAACAGTATAAATTCAATAAAACAATTGAAAATAACTGTTGAATAAATAGCTAATCAAATGAAATAAATTAAAAGACTAATTAACTATTAAATGGAAAAGAAATTACCTGAAACAAAAATTTTCACACGAAAGAATTAAATGACAATTTTTCAGTACAGGAGAAAATATTTTGCATTTCAATGTTATTTACCGTTTTAAATCTGTAGTTTAATTTATCTACATCTGAAACATACCTTAATGTTTTTACACACAATTCGTGTTGTATAACTTTAAGTTATAATTAACTGCAATAAATGGACCTGATTTCGTGAAATATCACATACTTAGAGTTTAAATGCACATACTTAGAGTTTAAATGCAATAGATGTTGATAAATTTTTTTTTACTAAGAAAATTATTGGTAAACTTGTTTTTCTCTTTGTAGGGCAGAGGACATGTTTAACGTTACAGAAGAAAATTGTAAAAGCCAGTAAAGCCCTAAAGGGAATAAAGAAGACTTATAATTTAGCCTGTGATAAAAGTCTTTGGAATGGTTTACCCCTAACTACTTTGAAGCCAGGAATACATTTTCAGTTTCTATGTCCTCTCCGTTAGTAAAAGCTTTCAAATTGTGAAGCTAACATTGATTTTTATTGATTAAATTCCCTGACTGATATCATCTTGTTTATATATAATGCAAAAATGAACTCCCTTAGTACATGGCACCATATTAACGCGTAACAAGTTAGTCTTTGCTCATAATAGTTCATTCATCTTTACCTTGTAATGTTCTCTAACATCACATTTTATGTGTCTGTATGATCAAAAGAACTGTTTATAAACATAAGGAGGTCGAACAAACACGTTCCGTAATCACGCAATTTTGCATGCCCCTTAAATTCTTGTTTCACTGTTTCCATGGAGATCGCCTTTGTCACTACGCCACGGCGCGACTAATTAGTGAACAATAACTCAATTCGGAACACAAACTTAATTTTGATAATGCCCATTTATGTGTTTCCCGTCAGAAATGGTTATTAAGTATTGTAATAGCTTGATACTGTTGTAGACTCATTTTTCAGAAGCTACCGCCAACTGGTGTTTGCGGGCTGGTGTCTTTTGAAACTTTTTTTTTATTAAACAGTAATTTCTATTTAAAGAATATGTAGCATTTATGTTAACGTATTTCATCGACTTTTATCATAAAAGAGTAACAGAGATATTTCCCTAAAATGAATATAAAAACTTGAGCCACTTAAAAATACTACATTTTTTGTTTCAATTATTTTTACTTTTTAATTAGCATACGTCTTCCATTGATTTTAGGGTTCATAATTTAGTTTGATGTTTTGAAAAGTATACCTTTCATTACACGTAAATTTTAGTATAATATCCATATGTCCATAAACAAATTTACATCACTTGCAGTTTTGTAAAAAAGTTATTTAACTGGTTTTAAAACTGTTCTCTCACTTTTAATTCTCTAGAGTGGAATTGTAAAATTTTTATCTATAGTTAGTGGTAACAATTCAAGACATTTTGGCTCACTATCGTTTAATTATAATAGCCTTTATGAACAATCATGTGTACGGGGACAGCGAAAACGTTCCGTTACGAGAGTTGCAGCATGCGCCGGTTTGCTCCTCCCATCCCATAGCTGGATAAAAAAATATATAACATTTATACAAGCATCTGACTTTAGTAGCTGGCAACAGGTAAGTTTTTTCGTGCCATCAATTTTTCTGCGCAAGCTTTCAAATTTTTAAAAACCATAGAGAAAAAAGGGTTCATGGTTGACTGCTACTCTGTATAAAACAGCCATTTCCAGGTGAATCGAGCATTTTAGGAAGATTAGCTCGGCGTTCGGGAGATAGAAAATAAAATGTTCAACTTAGATGGTTATAGTCACTGTTTAAGAGGTTCTGGAAAATTGAACGCGTGGATTTTCTCGAGTAACACGAGATGATTTCGAATGATTAATTGAGTATAAATTTTAGAAAAACTGAGAACTTATATGACCAGGAAATTTACCAATGGTGACTCAATTGCTTATCCTTGGAAATCAGCCTGGTCTGTTCAGTGAAACTTTCATTAAATAGCTTTCTTTACCCCAAGCGACAAGCTGATATTGCCCAAGCAGATGAGGCAAAACTCTATAGCTCTTTAATAAAAGGAGCATGAAGAAGTCCAAAAAAGGGAAAATTTCAATTTTGACGACGTGTGCATTGTAGAACACAGGAGGTTAAAGAGATAGAGCAATCCAATTTAAAATTGCGTAAAATATGATAGAGGATATGTCAAGATGTTAAGATGTGTGAGCTTCATATTTTTACAGTTTTGTTTGATTAGCGTTATATTGTTTGATAGCAATGTTTTTTTTTGGCATTTCCCCATGGCCTATTTACAATCATATTGTAAATTTCGTGTATTTAGTTCAAATGATAAAGAAGAGGCATAACATATTAACATAAATATGCAAATCAACTCATCAGCTTTAACTTCGAAGAAAAGTGTCCCAAGTAATAACACTACTTAGCAAAGAAAGTTTCAATCATTGTATTCTTACTACATAAAAGTTTACCCATGTATAATTCCATCTCTGGGGAAAATCACGGCAGGGATATTTTTCATGACTAATTTTATGAGTGCATTTCAATTTTTTTTCCCCGATATGCATACAGCCGGCATTCAACTTGTGTGGGTTTAACTTTTGATTCTTTCCGAAAGTGTTATCGATAATAAGCAGGAAAATATTTTGAAGTTTTGAAGCCTATTTAAATTAGTATTTTATTTTGAGTAAACGTAATGTATTAAAATTAAGCATCAAAGGAAGCATCAAAGAGGGCATTACTGATAGGTTCAAGATTTTGCACGATAATTCCTCAAAATTCGAATTTTTCTTATTAAGTATATATTCCTTACTAAGCTTTCGCAATTTGAATTTCAAATGTTTAATAAAATAGAGAGATCTGTTTTAAACTGTGCATAATGTTGATTGAAAACGTTTTATAATTTAATTTTTTGGATATTTTTGTCGTAAGAAACCACCTACATGTAGGTATTTATATAAACTTTTATTTTTAATTTGTAGGCTATATGCTTCTCTTGCATCCTCATCCCATTTCATTTACAGCCATTCATAATTTTCAGCGAATCAAAGATTCCTTTGAAGGTATGGACACAATACTGTTTCGTTCAGAGCAACTAACTCTTGCTTTACATTCAATTAACACGCGAGTTTGCATGACGCTTCAACTTGTGTATTACGGTTTCCATGGTGATCACTTTTGTCAATACGCTTCTGCGCTACTAATTAGAGAGCAATAATTCAATTCGGAAGACAAAGTTAATTTTGATAATGTTTCGTTTGTGTTTTTCCTGTCAAAAATTGTTATTAAGTATTGTAATACTTTGCAATCGTTGTCGAATAATTTTTCAAAGTTTAAGTGTCCAACCGTGCAGGCTAATTGATGTTCTAAGGTACAGTGTCTATAGCTTAAATGATATTGTTTTTAGAAATTCGCGGGGGACAGGCATTGTCGTTTATTAGAAAATACGTTCACGGACAATAAGTGACTTTTAATGAGATGAAATACAAGCATGTGCGTTTAGATTAAAGGTAGATATGCTTAAAAGATTTGTTCCTCGCCTACAAGCATTAATCAAGCATATCTTCTTTTGAAAGAATGATAATAATTTTTGAAAAAAATAATTAAATAATTAATTTTATTTGGGATAACAATTTTTCTAGTATTTGTATCATTTGTAGAATTTTCAGTTTTGAGAAACATTATGGGCTATAATCAGTAAAAAAGGTGAAATGTATTCACCTACACATATTTTTTTTAAATTGATCCATTTTAAAATTTTAATTTTATAGTGGTTTCTGTGATTTAAATTTTAGCACATAATTGTTTATTGTAGCAAACATTACTAATAAACATTGTAAATATAATTTTAAAACACCATATTACTTTCATAGTGTAACTTTCTAATTTATAAGCAATGTTTTTATTCTTAACAAATTTCCTCGCTTAAAATAATACGGTAAGGAACACGCGATTAGTAATAGTGATCTGGCATGCAAATTTACTCATCGCCAGCTGGCGATGAGTAAATTTGCACCAGGCGATTATGGAATCTCAGTGGAGATGTAAACCTTCACTTTAGAGGCCTTTCCTATTCTAGTGTGCTCCATGAAATTTTTCATTGTCAGTTTCATCTTCTTCAAACTGTGTAAATCAACGCCCCGCTCAGCAACATTTTGAGCCCTACCTAGTGAACTAAAATTACTGCAATTCACAAGTAAACTGCAAGAATTACTGCAAGTGAGAAGTAAAACTTTAGAGAAACAACATTTCTGGCACTTTGTCACGAGCAGTGTATGTATAGGCTATGCCTGCTGATGATATCGTAATAAGGTAGCTGTAATGAAGCGCCTTCGGATATATGAAAATTTCATAGAAATATTAAGAGGTGAAGTCGATCGAAGGCTTTTATCATTACATTGTTTTGATGAAATTGGGAACGCCGGCTGAGCGGGACGACAATTATAGAGCGGAGAGGTCCTGTGTGACGTAAGGCAGTGAATAGTCCTGCGGCGGTAGTCAACTTGGGAGGTAGATCGCCAGACAAGATTTAAGAGAGTTTGTCGCCAGGATTTGACACTACACGACAATGGACTGTGTTTTCAGATTTACAACGGCGGCATGTAAGAACCAAGGGCGTCGTGTGAGGTTTATGCAGGCATGTTTTCCGTGGGGGCGTGTGCGGCTTAGCTGAGGGCGGCCAATAAAATAAAGTTTGAAGTGAGTAAGCGAATGAGTTTTTTTGCTGAATCTTGTATGGATGAGAAAATTTTGAGGAGGAGGAGACACGAAAGAAGAAAGGAGTTTGAAATGTATAAATTAGGAAGTTTAAAAAAAAAGGGAGCTCTCTCAGATCTCTCTCTCGAGTCTCAGACTCAGACTTCTGGCGTGTCGGGTCGAGCTTGGGTTCCCCGCTTTTATCCTGAGATTTTGCGTATTGGAGTAGAGCTGCGGTTCTCCTGGTGTTATTACTGCGTTCAGTCGAACTTGGAGTTCCCCACAAATATTAATGATAAAATAGAATTCCCTGCATATAAAATAACAGTGGAGCGAGTGGTGTCGCGGTCACAAGAATCATCAAGAGACGGAGAATCAAGAGGTGTGTGTGTGCCCTGCCTATGTACAGAAGGATCCAAAGGACCCCAGCTAGACGAGTCAGCGGATTCAATAATTAGATAAATATCAACGGAACTGAGTGAGTGGCACAATTTTATTGTTTAGATCAGTCCCCTTTTGTTTTGGTTTTGTTTTGAAATAGGTTGTTTACGGTTAGAGTAGGTGTAGTTGATATAAGAGTTGAATAAGCATTTTGAGTTTTGGTATTTTGTCGTGCGCTCCCTATTTTCCTCGTCAAGTAAATTTTGAATGTTAAATTTCGATATAATGATAAACTAATTTTGGTATATGGATAGTGTGTCTATAAAAAAAATATGATTAAAATAATGTGTACAAACAATGTATAATAATTTGTAAATAAATTTAAGTTTAAGTTAATTTTAAATCTCTCTGTTTGATTTGTTTCTCAAATTTTTAGTTCCCTTGTTCGTCAATTGCTAGTTACGTCCTGAACTACGGGTTATTAACAAAATAAAATTAAAAAAAAACACAACGCACCCAACTACCCCTTTATAAATAATTTTAATGTACTAACTAACTATTTCACGCCAGTTAAAATAACTTGGACGAGCAATACGACAGTAGCCATTGCTAGCAACCAGTGGGACATGACACAATAGTGAAATATACAAAACATAATGTAATAAATATCAAAACTTGGCAATTTCACACAGCTTTTTGTACCCGTTGAAAAACTCACATTGGCCTGGTATAAGGAATTTTTTCAAGAAATGAAAAATTAATATTAAATGTACCCTGATAGTTAAACCCTTATACAAATAATGGGGTCAGGTTTCATTCTGAGGCTAAAAGCAGCAGTTTGCTCAGGTTCCGATTTAAAATAGCGGAATTGATTGTGATAGTTTAATTGGTTACAATAATTTTAACGTTACCAACGTCTATAATACCAATAAATGTATTTAATAATTTAGAAAAATACATTTGAACTGGATGTAATATTGTTTAAAACTTAAATTAATTTCATTCTTAGAATTAGAAACAAACTTTTATATGAAATTTTCGTTTCTGTTAATCCTAAATATTAGCCAAGCATCCGTTTACTCAGCATAATTACACAAACGAAGACATTATAATTTCATAATACAAAAAAATTGTGCTGTCGGGGGACCCCGTCAGGAACGAAGTTCCTTACGTTATTTTTTCAACTCTAAACGTGATTTAATATGTTGATTTTTATTGATTATATTAGTACATTTTTGTCACGCCAAAAAGCGCAGCCCTCTTTTATTCAACCAACCAACTCTCTCTCCCTCTCTCTCTAATTTGTATATTTTATTTTTATTTTTTATCATTTTTTTCAAAGCAAAAATGTAAAGTAAGTATTTAAATCAATAAATTTCATTTAAAATTTTAGGAAAAATAGTCATTTATTAAAAAAAAATATAAAATAGTGAATTATAAATTATATACAAAAAATTTTAAATACGAAAAAATTCTTTTAAATTTTATCATTATATTGTATTATGGTAATTATTGGATTATGGTAACTATAATAAGATGCATATGTTTGAGATTCAATTTTATGATTTATCAATTTACTTTTCTAAGTTTGAATTATTTACTATTGCTGCAGTTTCTGTTTCTCGACTTTCCATTATAAAATTGCAATAATGACACAATATAAATTCCCTGCGAATTAAAACAATAACAGACAAAAAATAAGTTTAAATAATATTTACACGTGTTTAGAATTGAGGTTATACAGCTGACCGCGCACAATGCTTGCTGCTCGAATCTCGATACTCGCACGAACACACACACATTCAACCGTTTATAATAGAAAGAGACAAAGAGAAAGAGAGGGAAAGGTCACCTGGAGAGGAGTGGATCAAGACAGCTCGTTTGCTCTATATTTTTCGTGGCGCCATCTCTTGTTCAAATATGACAGATAGGAACACCATCTCGTATTAACAAATACAACTAGCTTCCATTACAATATTCTGTCATTTTCTGCTTTTCTAATCATCGTTTAGAGATTCGTAAGGAGAATTTAACCCCAAAAAATCCAAAATAAAATTATGTCACAAGGTTCTGCTTATTTAATGGTATGTTATTAAGCAAAATATAGGTTGCAATTATGTATTTATTAATTTGAGAGCTATTTTTATTGAAAAATTTATCAATTTTTCAGAAAACCATGTTGTGTATACAAAATTTGGCATATTTTAGTAAATAAGAGGTATTGGTAATCGTTTGCTTCATAACACAGAGAATTGGTTTACTAATATATTGTTGAAAAAACGGAAATATATTGGTTAGATTTTGCTATAGAAGGTTTCGCAATCCATAGTTTTGTCCCCTGTTTTAACTAAAAACATGTGTTTAATAAAAATTTCACATTTTTCAAAAAAAGTGCCCAAAAGATAGGCACATACTTTAAAATCTCATTTATTGCACACAGGTTACGATTTTCTTTCAAATGACTTTTCTAACTGAAATGATGAGTGAAAACTTTGCCACAAAGCTAAAGCTTAGAATTAAAATTACAACTAACTGTATTCATATTATCACCAAATAAAAAAAGATTGAATAAATATTAAGGATTAATAAACTAGGAGAAAACATTAAGTTAAGACTAAGTTGAGATTTTAAATAGCAGAAATGTTGGATTTGAACATCCGCGAGTGCAGGAGGGGAAACAACTCACCAGTGAGGATCGAACTCACGGTGACAGGGTGGGAGCCAAAAGCGAACGTCACAAGCCAGCAATAGCAACCCAAGAAAAGTCGCCTGGAAGGGACATAACGCTTTTTCCTTACGTGACGATTTCTGCCAGTTCACTCTACTGTAAGCCGCGTAAAAGAACTTCGTTCCAATAATACATAGTTTTATAAAGTTTTAAAAGTTATATATCATTATCAACATTTTAAAAGTTTTATATCATTTGATATATTATCAACACATAGAAAAATAGTATGCGATGTTAGAAAAATCTTTTATTTAAAACACTACGTCTGCATTTACAACACCCTATTTTCACTTAATTCATTATATATTTGCTGAAATCATAGTTCTCCAAACAATGCACCATATCAATCTATAACATAAAAAATGGCATTATATGCTTCAAGACTACCTTTGCGCTGGAGATTTATAATTAAAGTTTTTACACTCTTTGGAAGGATTTGTGCATTTAGGCCTTCTATAACCTTTCTGTCTCTAAGATAAAACATAGTTTCTAAAATATTCAAAAATTATTAGAATACTTTATAATTACTAATATGTTTTTTTCTAATCTTAACAATTCATTTAAAAAATTCTATTTTTTTTCGAATGTTCTACAGTTATGTATAATGGAATCCTTTTTATATTATATTTTATAATGGTCCCCATTACAAGAGTATATTAAAAAATAGACAATTTACGAATTTTGAAAATTTACACAATTTTCTCCATTTATGCTAATAATACTTTATTTTCCAAGGGTGGGGAAAAGCATATTTACTTGGGATTTTATCAAAAAGTATTGTGAATTAACTACTTTTTGACACTTTTCACTCATTCAACTCAGCCCAATGGCTAAATAATATTTCTTCATATCAAGTACTTGAAACCTACTCACGTACGTACTTAGAACGTACTTGAATAATGCATATCTATAGTACATTTGAATACACCCCACATTCGTTCGCCTAAACAACTCTTTACAATTTTATTACCAGTGTTTGGTTCAAAACCGATAATTCTGAATTTAATTATTTCCAAACTTTATAAGCCCACGAAATTTCTATAGTTTAGTTTAAATGAAGATTGTTTTTGACACTGAAAATCGTTGTTGGTGATAATTAAATAACAGCTCAACCTAATTACTGAAAGCACTAAACTGTTGTTAGATATTGCAACAGCCGGCTAACGAGGAAAACGTTTTTAATCTAAAAAAATGTTACTTTGAAGAAAACCTTTTTTCTTTTTTATGTTCAAAGTTTATAGTTTTGAGTAAGACGAAACTTTTATTTCTGAAGGTAAGCAGCTTGTCATTACATATATATTTTATATTTTTATTTTCAATACATCTTTTATTTTTTAAAAATTCTTCAGCCATAAGCATAATATGCCCGAAAAAAATGAGAAAACAAAATTAATGCATATCTGACGCATATGTAAATAAACAAAGAAACAAACACACGATATATATATATATATATATATAGGTATACTTCAATCAAATCTACTATAAACTTATTACTTGATTCCAAAATTAATTTCAAACATACTGTACTTATTCATAAAAATTTATACAATGGTTCTGTTCATTCTTCTACAATTTTTGCTCCTAATATGCTACATTTTGCAAGGGAACTTTCCCTCCTTTTTGATACTTTTGATAACAATGTTCAACAATTGGATAAGTCTGTGTATTTATATAATATTTTGTCAGCATTAAAACATATATATTTGTGTGTACTTGAAAATCTAAAAAATAAACAACATATTCAGGCTGATAAGCAGCTTCCTCCTTCTAAACTTCGTGAATTTAATACTGGTGACATAGTATATTTAAAGTCTAAAGATAAATTTCATAAAACGTTTATTAGACCATACGGGATAGTCACACGACACTCATTGGTCACTTATTCTGTACGTATTCTTAATAATCCTTCAGCTAATGTTTTTAAAATTCATAGTGATAGGTTATTATTAGCTCCTCTACGTAAAACTCATTTAACTGAACAAGCCTCTAACAATAACTCTCAGAATGATCAACCTACTTCTCGGCGATACCAAACATGACACTATTTAAGAACTAGAATTTTATTTTTTTTTGTATATATAATTATTTGGTTGAGTCGCGACACCAAGTAATTATATTGTATTGTTTTGTTTTGTCCTGGCCTCTCTCTACGCTGGCGTAGATTGTCTCCTTGTTTGTTATGTATTTTATATGTAAACCAATTCTAAATATCTTTGTTTGGGTTTTAGCACTGTTAAGGCGTATTATCTGTACAACTATTTGTGTTGAAAACTGTTGCCGACCACTCATGTCATTCAATATAATCTAATTGATTGCATTTTTTATGTAAACATATACACTGCTCATCATATTGCATCTTTTTATTGTTGTTCATACCATGGTATTGATATGTCAGATTAATTGTAATTTAAATGATGCTAAGATTTTTGAACTTAGATAACTTTTCGTTTTTTTTTGGGCCAGAACTCATTTTTTTATTTTTATATGTTTATTTTTTTATGCACAGTACCTTGTTGACTGGGACTCCACTTAAGATCACATTTTTTTGGGGGGGTGAACATATCACCTCTCCCTGGCAACACTTTCCCATCTTATGCATTATATTATCATATTATCTACTGTTTTATATCATTTTTATGATAACATATACCTTATATATATATATATATATATATATATATATATTTCTAATGTGGAGGCACTTGTCATCAAACATTCGCCTATACTACGCCGCAATTTTACTGCCCATTTTATTGTGGGGGCACCATATAGGCGGACAGCATTACCCCCTATAAAGGGACGACACGAACGGAGGCATTTTTCGTAGCGCGACGCCAGTGTTCGATCCGAGCACACTCAGCACCGAAAATCAGCACCGAGAATCTTTTTTTATTCTTTATGTATACTACCCTTTGAAAACTATTCGTCATCTGCGGATTGTTCCCCTAAGAACGCCTCTCATCATGTAAATATGCATCCATCCCCTGCTGCAAGCTGTTGAATTCAACAAAAATCCTCTTTTTGCCTGCTCTTAAGCGCTTTGCTCATATCAGCACATTCCAAGATACATGTGCAAAAGGGATAGTCTCAATGACCCCTCCACTTTGGCGTCTTCCCCCCTACGACACACAAAACATTAATCTTTTTTTTCGCAAGCTTGGCTTCACTGTTTGGCGAGCGCCAACTCTCCAATCCCACACCTGGCCAGCTAATCATGTCACGTGACCAAGCCACGCTGGAGGAGGGATTTTTGAAGAGAACAGAGCACTACTAGCTGCTGACACAGAAAGATGTTTCCTCGACACGCAGAGAAGATTCCTCTGGAGACGACAAGACAGGAGATTCCGAGTGCTGGCTGTATTAGAAGAACGATGTGATTGTGTCACCTAAAAGCATTCCTGGTGATTGTGTTTGGGCCTTAAGTCACCCTTCTTTTCTGTACTTTAAAATTTAATAAATGCGTGATGATCATTTATTAAAATTTTGACACTTTACTGTCACAGGTTTTTTTTTATTTTTTCAGATCAGCAAGAACCTTTCTGTTAGTCATCATTCTAAAATGTACAACTCTCATCACCATTTTTGATGCAACATACAGTATTCCTCATGATTACTTACGAAAAATTATGAGGGAAATTTAAAAGAAAAACATATGCAAGGGAAATTTGTTTTTAACGCTTTTGAGTGTGTATATATATATATATATATATATATATATATATATATATATATATATATATATATATATATATACATATATATATATATATATATATACATACATATATATATATATATATATATATATATATATATACGTATATATATATATATATATATATATATATATATATATATATATATATATATATATACGTATATATATATATATACATAGATATACATATATATATTTATATATATACACTGCTGGCCACTGTAAATGCAACACCCTGAAGGAAACATGCAAATAACATGAAATTTACAACTTGCATTAGCGGAGGTGAGATATGCAGATGATTAGAATTTCAGAGCAGACGCACATCACGCGCGCCTGTGGCGCCACTTCAAACCGCTATTTAAGGCTTGGAGATTTCGACGATTTCAAGTTCGGCAATTGTGTTTTTCTTGTGGTTTTTTCAAAAAAACGATCAATTATGCCTCGTCGAAAACAGCGATCTTCTTTTGATCAAGTATCCGAGTTCGACAGAGGAAGGATAGTGGCCTACCGAGATTGTGGATTATCTTTCAGGGAAATCGGTAGTCGTGTTGGACGAAACCAAACAGCTGTAATGCGGATATGTGATCGTTGGATGCAGGAGGGTACGACGGACCGGCGTGTTCGATCGCATCCACCTCAGCGCACCACTTCACGTGATGACAGGCAAATTGTGCGCATGGCAGTGACGGATCACTCAGTCACATCACGAACCATAGCACAGCACAGCACATGCAGTCTGTAACGCATCATCCAGTGTCTGCGCGTACCATTCGACGCCGGTTACATCAGAGTGGTCGTTTGCAAGACGTCCATTGCTTTGTCTACCCTTGACGCAGAACCACAGACATCTCCGCCGCCAATGGTGCGATGACAGAAGGATGTGGACGGTAGAATGGAATGAAATTGTCTTTACGAAGAAAGACAATTTCATCATCAGAGTCACGCTTCTGTCTGCAACACCACGATGGTCGCATTCGAGTCTGGAGACACCGTGAAGAGAGGATGCTGAACAGCTGCGTTATGCCCCGCCACACTGGTCCTGCACCGGGGATTATGGTATGGGGCGGTATTCGATCACACCTCTAGTACGCATTGCCGGTACTTTAAACAGCCAGCGCTACATCTCCGTGGTGTTGGAGCCAGTTGTCCTTCCTTATCTTCAGGGCTTGCCCACAGCCATATTTCAACAGGATAATGCGCGACCACACGTGGCACGCATTGCCCAACGGTTCTTCGTCAATCGCCAGATTGAATTGCTTCCCTGGCCGCCTCGCTCTCCGGATCCTTCGCCGATAGAAAACATGTGATCCATGGTTGCTCTACGATTGACCCAGATTCCATCCCCAGCTGCCACAGCGGATCAACTTTGGCAACGTGTGGAAGCTGCTTGGTCTGTTGTACACCAAGACCTCATCCAAAGTCTCTTTAAATCAATGCCGAGGCGTGTGGCAGCGGTGATCTCCAACAATGGCGGCTAATCTGGCTACGGATTTTTGCAGGAACCACACTTCACTGAAGTCTATAAATTTAGTCATTTGATACTTGGTCAACATGTTATCTACAAAATAAATTTTGTTGTGATATCTCTTGTCTTTCTTGGTGTTGCAATTTCGGTGGCCAGCAGTGTATATACATATATATATATATATATATATATATATATATATATATATATATATATATATATATATATATATATATACCTACGAGGGTCTATTGCGAAGTCCCTAAGAGAGCGTAATGGGCAACTTTTTCTTGTATCAATTTTTAAAAAAATTCCCATAAGAAACCCATTGAAGCAAATTTCTACCCTCTAAAAATGGGGCACAGGGTTGCCCAAATTGGTTGGCAGATCTGTACTGTCCGTCCGGCGCCCAGGCCTATAAAAATGAACTGCTCCAAACTTGGGAAATTAATCTTCGTCTGCGTATACAGGTATTGCTACGCAGCGTCCGCTCTTCAGTCTGATATTAAGTAGGCGAGAGCCGTGGTGGCCGTAATTTTCGAAGTTCTACCCCGCAAAACTTCGTTTGCTTTTGTAGGCTGTTGTGAGTCGGATTTTATCAAACTTTTCTGGGATAGTGACATCAATAAGGTGATCATTTGCATCACTTGTCCTCATTATGACGGAATGAAAATCGGCAAATTATTTGTGAATCATTTTAACTGCAGTGACAGAATCACGATGATATTCCTCAATTCTGGTTTAAGTGTTGGCAGACGGATTTAGTTTTGTCTCTTAAAAAGAAGGGGAGATCTGGGCATGTTGGCCATAGGGGCACATTGAACCATCTGCGATATTTTTCAAAGTATCTGGAAGATTGTGTTACTAGCTAAACGGCGTGTGTCTTAGAACGTTTTCTTTCACGAATAACATCGTCAGCTGCGAAGAAGCAATGAAACGGAAGCCGCTTCAAATTTTCACTGAAATGAGTTGTTTTTTTTGTACTTATAAATAATCGTTTCTGATTTGTTTCTAAATTATAGTTTCAGTTAGGTGAATAGCAATATAAAACATCGTTGTTCAGAGCTATTTTTCTACCTACTGATTTGAAAAATCATTAACAGAATATTTGATACAACGATCAAAAGCCAAAATAGCGATATGGAGCAAGTTGGCCAATTTAATCCACAGCATGTTGTCCTACTGAGCGCAATATAGAAACTGTTAATTAATATTTTTCAAATGGTCTCATAAGTGGTTATTCTTTAAGATGTGTTGATTGTACAAACTAAAGAAAATTAAAAATTTTAATGATTACAAAAAAATGAAGAACAAAATGGATCAACAAGCCTCGGTCTACCCTAATGTTTTTTTCAACTCGCGGAAATCGTTTTTCTCCATTGTATGAGAAGTAAGAAAAGTAGTCGATTAAAATGTCTGTCAGTGACAGACCAAGCGTCGAATTAGTGTACAAATTGACATGCATGCCTCTGAAGCCTGGTGAATGTAACCACGCCAATAATATCAGTGAAGTGGTCCCCTTCCCTCGGATTTTGCAGAGATTTTTCAAATGACCATCGTATATTTTATGGCTAATTTTACAGATTATTTTACAGGAAATGTTTTTAAAGGTACGGGAAAAGAAATTTAAAACACAGATATAGCGTTTCCTTTGATTCTCAGAGTTAGTGGTTTCTAAAATTTCATTATAATTACAAGAAAAATGATTTCGATAAAAGGATCCAGAATCTTACCATTTTTTGGGTATATCAATGGAAAATAATCTTACGGGAACATAAAAAATTTATGAAAAAAATATGGGGATATTATAATACATGAGTGTGACTGCTTTTAAAAAGGTAGAAAGAAATTTAGTTTCCCAAAAAGAATAATCAAGGAAATCAATATATTTATATATTTATGTTTATCAAAAATACACTGAATGTGCGAAATATTATCAAGCAATAGCACTGATCAATATGTACAGTGCTATTCATTGAAACGCTGATTTTGTAAGTAGTCATAATGCGGCTCAAAAAATCTTTTTCAGAGAATTTATATATATTTTCTCATTTAGCGTTTGTTACAATGTTACTATTCTTTAAACTAATTTCTTAACTTACCCATAATACGGTCGCTTAATAATCTAACTTGTATGGTAAAAAGGACTATAGCAGGAGTTTCCAAACTTATCCAAGTCGTGACACCCTTAAGAGAATTAGAATTTTTTCACGGACTCCTCGTCATATAATATCTATCCGTGGTATATTATTATTATATATATTATGTATAATATATATATATATATATTTCATATTTTCGTGACTGTGGAGAAGAAATTAGAGAAGTGTTAAGAACACTAATAAATTAATACAACTTGTGTTTAAAAATCACGCAAGCACTTTGATTGTAATTAATATGAAAACATATTAATAAAATTAATAATGAAATTACCATCCAAATGCTCTTGATAAATGTGGGTCTAGTTTTAGTGTCCCGAATGATCCTGCTGCTCACTGCACAATTGTCCGAATCGCGGAATAAAGCTGGATACAGCTACCCTCATTTCTTTTTGGACATTAATTTTCGAACGATATTTGCTCTTTATAACAGCAACTGCTGAAAACCCAGCTTCGCACAGATATGAAGTTGTAAAGGGAATGATAAACCTTATAGCTGCAGCACTTCGAATGGGATACTCATATTTTATAGATATCCAAAACTCCGTCAAATCCAAACAAGCGAATTTCACTTTCAGGCTTTTGTCAGTCGATAGCTCAATTAGATTTTCTCTCTCTTGTGAAGCGAATTCTTTTGGAGCTTCAACATGAATGAATCTTGGATCCACGTAAACTTCTCGGATTGGTATTGAGCGAAGTACTTTGCGAACCAGTCAGTTAGTTGTGATAGGTGCTCTGTAAAAACTGTCAGCATGCTTTGCGAAATCTTTTCTCCCCTACATACCATGTACTGCTGCAATACAGGAAAATAATCTTCGGCTCCATTATCATTCATTTTACTTTTCCACATGTGTAGTTTTTTCTTGAATGATGAAATCTTCAAGCTTCAATATAGGTATGTTACATGCCTGAAGAGAAATATTCAATGCATTTAGTTTTTCAAATATGTCGCACAAATATGCCAGTTTCAGCAGAAAGTCTGGATCCGCGAAATTGTTGGCGTTCACATGATCATTTTCTTTCAGGAAATTGTAAATTTCTTGTCGAAGTTCAAACGTTCGAGATAGTACATTGCCACGTGAGAGCCAACGGGAGCTGCAGTAGTATATAAGGGTCGTGTGCTCGGCCCCAAAATCCTCGCATAGGTTTTTGAAAAATCTGGCTTTAAGTGGCCTAGTTTTTGTATAGTTTACCACCTTTATTGCACATTCGAGGACGAGATTCAGTGTATTTCGGTGAATTTCAATGCAAGTGCTTCTCTGTGAATGATGCAATGGGTCCACAAACATTTCGGGGCTTTGCGACGAATGATCACCCGTAAGCCTCCGTGATGACCAGACATTGATCGCGCACCATCAGTGCACCATTTACCGATGCACTTTGTCCAGTCCAAATCATTTTCCGTCATAAATGTGTCAAGGATATCGAACACACATTCAGCCGTTGCACTTCCAGTAATGCTTTTTCAAAACAGAAGGTCATCAACAACAGTACAACCATCAATGAGACGTACATAGTTGATGAGGTGTGCATCCTTATTGCTGCCTGTGGCCTCGTCTAGTTACAGTCCAAATTCATTTCCTTTAATTTTTTCTATCAGTTGATCGTTGAGATCGTGAACCATGTGCTGGATTCTTCGATTGATGGTGTTGTTCAAGAAAGGAATATTTGCCAGAAGTTTCCCCGCATTTTCTCCTATCATTATACAGTTGGCTCTCTGTTTAACGACTTTCAGGTGAAAAATCGTCCTTAAGTAGAGATCACCCTTAAACAGAATTTGTGAAAAAATAACATTTCCCATAACGTTTGAGGGGCCGGGACTCGAAAATATCGTCTTTAAATAGAGATCGTCGTTAAGTAGAGCGTCGTTAAACAGAGGACCAACTATATTAACCATGTCCACAGCAGCCAATAGAATTGATTCCTCAGCAATAGTGTGGGCCTTTTTGCACTTCGCTACTCTATGTGTCACCTTGAGTGACGCCAACAAGGCATTTTTTGGAACTGAAGCTTGCTTAGTGAAAAAAAAATTTTTGTTGGTGCAAAACTTTTATTTTTAAGCTAAAATATTCACGTGGTTTGTCGACCACGTTGGGATGCGTTTTTCAAGGTGCTGTCTCAATTTACTTGGATGATAGAACTTTAGAACAGATATCACAGACTGCGGTCTCTCTTCATCATTGACTTCTATTGAAGTGAAGCCAAAATCTAAGTAGCTGTCTTCATAATTGAGTCATTTCGGGTTCTTTCCACGCACGTCACATGTTGATGCATGATCTTTATTAGTTCTTACATTGTCGTTTATCTTTCATCAAAACTCTATTCATTTTTTCGAAATACTATATCTATACACCGTTCTTAGAACACGACTTGTACAGTGACCACTAACGAGATAACTGACGACGGGACTATCTTCCCAAATAATCAGACGATATGAGCAGTGGGAGGAAAGGGGGAAAGGAATGTCACCACTCCTGTTCGTTATTGGTTATCGTGCAATATCTTCAGCCGAGGGGGCAGGTGCCCTCCGACCGTTGGGGAGTGAACTGGTTTTTGGTGATTGACCTTGACATTTTTTCTTTTGCTAAGGAAGAATGCACATACAAGACAAGAATACGAACATCTATGGGAAAGCTATATGAGATGTGCCATGGTCAGGCTATAATATGTGCTACAAGACAAAACCGGACACTCCTTAAACTATGTCTAATCTATTGATTCGATCCCTCATCTCGAAACAAACACAAACATATACAATAGCAAACTCGAAGAGGAGAGTTGTTTTTCCCCTTTTTTTCCAATTTCTTCAAGTCTTTCATCAAGCTATATCGAAATAGTCCTTAGCAATAGATTAGATTAAAGCTCATGGGCGCTTCGCGGCACCCCTGATCTCTCTGCGCGGCACCCTGGGGTGCCGCTGCACACAGTTTGGGAACCCATGGACACCCGGGTTTTAGGACTCCGTCATAAGTAAGTAACCACAAGACTGAATGGTAGACCAACATGGCATTTACTGTTACTGAATAAGCTAAGAAAATCCTCTTTCAACATTTTCAAAAAATAAAAATGAAATGAATAAATATAAACACAATACTGTGAAGAAACAAAAAAGAAATAATTGAAATGTGTAAAATCACGCAAAATCATCCCAAAGGCAGTCAGTCTGCCACGGACTATCACGTAAAATCCTTATTTTTTAACATCCCTGCCGAAAACCAACCAACTGAACTATCCAGCCGGTGCGAGAAATTGACTTTTCCCACATACTGACTTTTCTTTTAAGCCTGCGATACAGAATGTTTATTCTATACTTCATTTTTTATTTAATTAATCGTTCTACAATTAAGATTTTTTTCCAAATGAATGCATACTACCGGTCAAGGATTGATTTATTAAAATGTGTGCTCCCAGTAAGGACTGCATAGTTCCGTTTGACAGATATAGTCTCGTCAAACAGAATGCCAATGTCTTTTGAAACTATGTCCTTTGATAAGCTTCAAATTACTAAAATCAGAATTTTAAAAAAACATGAATATATTCTAGAGTTAAACATTTTTAACTTGTAGTTTCTTTTATTTTATTAAAAATTACCATAAATTATTAATAAGGACAGTAAATTTTCATGTTTTTACTACAAAATATTGACTTTAATTTATTTCTACTCAATATAAACTCTAACCGTAGCTATAAATTAAAGTTACTAGGAAATTCCTCGTAATATAATTTATGTTTATCATAAACAACTTTTTAAATGCTGAAAATTTTATATAATACCAAACTACCAGATGAGTATTCTCATTTTTCTCTCCCTTTAAAGTGGTTTATACAAAAAAAGTTTTATTTTCTACAATAAATGTATCATCTATTAAGTTCATAGATTATTTTAGATTTTCTGGAAATAAAAAAGGGTAATAAACATGAGATAGGTAAGCGGGGCATCAGAGGGTATTTATCTGTTTCAAATCCCATTATGTCAAACAGAATAACCTTCAAGCAGATAAATAATACTAGTTTTTTTTCTCACATATGCACTTTTGAAAACCAGAACATAATTTTTGGTATTTTCCTTTTAATGTTCTAAAATACTTACATTTTCTCCGTCTGTGATGGAATTATGCCACAGCATATTTAGAACAGTAATAATTTACAAAAAAATATATTCGATCAGATAAAATAATCATCTAATTACAGATACATTCAATATGTATTACGATCAATTGTCGTTATTTAATTAATAATAATAATATACATACATATACCAATGATCTAGTACCAAATTCCAAATATTCATACATATCCAAAGTAAATAAATTAATTTTCCTCAAATTTCCTTTACGAAAATCTTTAACTTTTATATAATTATATTAATTGCACATTTTTGTGAAAGAATTCAATTTACACTGTGGTTGAATACAATTAATTGATCCTAAGTCTTACACAGTTTACGAATTATGCTGAAAATAAAAATTTAAGAAGGTTAAGAATGAGAATTAGACAAAAACAAGTTGAAGTAATGTTGAAAATCGAGAAATTATGAAATGTTGGCTAATTAAGCAGACCAATACTAATGCTGAGCGCCTATAAATTTAACTGATAAAGAACTGGAAATAATTTCTCTCACATGTTAGGACATCGAAACACTGTGAAATGCATAACTTCAAAAACATAATGTTTTATGGTATAAAACTGTTTATTTTTATCTCTTTTTTAAAAAAAAAGAGAGTTATTTATTAGTTCTTTTTAATTTCAGGTTAATACGGGTACTTTTTTGTACAGTTCAATACAACTATCCTGATGGCTTTAAGAAAAAAATTGTTGATAACGAGAAAGTCTTAAAAAATGTCTGTATATATTTATTAATTTCTTATGCTAATCAATTAAACGAAATGTCCTTCCTATTTTTGTGTTTTTTTAAATTTCTTTATTAGTTAACATTTTTAAAACTTATCCTCGGACTTCCTGTTGAAAATATTCTGATTTAAAGTCCATTTCACAGAGCTGATATTGTTATCATGTATACATTTCCAAGCTATTAGACGAAATTTAATTGATAAATATACATGTATTTTTGCCTTTTAAGTATGTTTATTTTTAATGCCATTATCCAAAATATGTGATAATGATAAATACATTTAGATTCTCATAAACTATAGAGACCTATTTATAATGTGCAAAATTAAACCACCCGGTTTTCTCTTGTACTGAATTCATTTGCATGATCCGATATGCTTACTCTGTGTTTGTTTGATAGGACAGTAAACTTGTGAACCATTTTGACCCAATTTTCAACTTCATGGCTGCGAGAGTTACGGACTAGAGGCAATGCAGTAATAAAATGTCAGAGAGCAAGAGGTTAAGCTAACTGTAAAATGATTCCTCAAGGACTAAAATTAATACTTTCCTTCTGTTCAATATGTATATGGGAAAAAATTATCCTTCATGTGAAATTATCTTTAAAACCTTCACTAAAACTAGTTATCAAATAAAAAAAATTTAAATGTAAGTTACGTTTCTTTTCTCACCTGCAACTCTCACATTTTTAAATATACAAAATTATAATTTTGTATAAATCATCAGGATAGATTGATTCTCTGGATCTATCTATCCCGATCACCTTCTCCTAATCACCTCGTAATTATCATTTTTAACTTACTTTTTTTAATTACAACTACATATCCGGAGAATCTATCTATCCTGATGATTTTCAGCTCTCTGAACATACATGATGGCTGAATCGAGTAATCGTCTTAACTAACGTGTCTTACAAATTGTCTGAACACAATTTATAATCCCACTGTTAATATCAATAATTTACACATCCCTCAATGTACACACACCCAGTTCTATCATCATTTTACTTTTACAGCACGCTATATGTTCCTTATGCTCAAATAATTCTTTGCAAACTTTCGACCAAAGGGGATTTGCTCAAAGTCACAAAGTACACAAAAGTATTCAATTATCACGCGACTTTGCATGCTGCTTTAAATTATGTACTTTAGTTTCCATGGAGATATCGCATTTGTCACTAAGCGTCTACGCTGCTAATTACAGAGAAATAACTCAATTCGTTATCCGAATTCCTATTGTGTTTCCTTTCTGAAATTGTTATTAAACTTTGATATACACTGCTATTGCTAGAAGATTCATCTTTAGATGTTAGACAACAGACAACTGCGTTATTTGAAAACTTCAAATTCAATTTTAAGTATTAATGAGAGTTGTAAAACTTTGGTGTTACGTATTCCGTTTATAATACACAGTCAATCAGCCACTGTCTATAAATAAAGAATGAATAATATTAATGTCCTTTAATATGATGGGATGGTGTATGGAATTTGTACTGGTGACATATTATAGAGAATTTTTTACAAATATGTCGTTCTTTATATAGCCAGGAAGTAGAAAGAAAATAGCGCTCATTAAAAATAATCCTCCATTTACTCGTTTCAAATTTTGTTGTACTATATCTCGCAGGGTATTAAAATCGCAACAAGTCCAAAAATGAATTTATCAACACTCTGTGTTGTTGTTGTGGCTCGTGTACCTTGACCGACAGCAGCATCATATCAAGGGCATGTTATGTTATTGGGGTCGAAGATACCGATCCGATTTTAACTCAGCACCACAAGGGTTGCATCCGACTTGACTGAGGGTCCGGTTCCTTAATTTTGAACCGACTTAAGTAACGAGACCGGTACACTTGACCCCGCACCCCCAGAGGTAAATTTTGAGAACTTGGAGGACATTGCAGCCACGACAGATTTTACGTGCACCATTCGCCATTAGCGTACACGGTGGTGAATTTGTCAGCGGCGAGCAACGAACCAGTACTCAGATCACTGGCCCGCTGATCTATGCCAACCGAGCCACCACGTCCTTTATCAAAATTCTAAAAATAAGGATGGAATTTCCAGTTCTGGTCAAAATAATTTCTTATAAGATAAAAAAAAAGCAGTTTAGAATTTAATTAATTTTCCACATTGGGAAAAAACACAAAGAATATATCTTTTCAGTAGTTGAAAAATCTTGCATTAATCTTTCGTGTTACATTCATAGATCAATATATAAAATCAATTATTTTCAAGAAATATATCATATTTCTGGGAATATATTCAACATTTTGTAACATTATGAAACTTAGTTCTCGGGATAATTAACAAAAATATTGCGGATATACTTCTTCGTTACGTTTAGTTTCTTATCTTATATGTGCGTGATTCATGCAATTTCCCTTTTTTTAATTCCTAAAGTTTGCTCCATAAGCGAAGAAACGTTGAACTTTCAATTCGACCGATGATTAATGGAGGGATAATGGTAATATAATATACCGCAAGTAATTGCAGAGTAATTAAGCATATGAAAATGTGTAATGTCTCAATATATTTCTTTTGACTCATCTCTGAAGAGCGCGTTCGAAGAAAAAAATGGTTTAAGACATTTTGAATTCACTAGTGATGCGCAATATATTTTTATATGAAAGTATAAAGTATATAATTTGCGATAATAAAAACATCTTTTTTAAAGAAATTCGATGTCTGAAATTTCTCTGAATAAATATAGGAACTTTTCATAAAATGGAAAGGGACTTTTCGAGATGCGAACTTCTTACGGGTCAGTTTAGATCCTCTGGCTGTCGAGCTAGACAATCAATTCTCATAACTTGTTGCAGTAACACGATGTTCTACTAAACCTTTATGACGTTTAATCAAAACATTTGTTTTCTAGAATCTCTCCCATATGTAAATTCAGAAAAATTATATGTGATGATGATAACAGCGCATTGCGTACGTATAAATGTACCCCAAACATTTTTACTTCAAACATTTACTGTAAAAATTACTGTATGGCGGGTATATTTTGCCACCGTAGCTATGGGTCTAATTTCAGGTGGTTACAAAATGACGATAATTTATACAAAATCTTTCTAAAACAATCTGAATTACTCTATTTCATCTTAATGTAATTTTCTGATCAACAAGATGCTTCAGTCTGCAGCAACATGAACTATGTATAGAGTTAGTTAAAGAATAATAATTTGTCTAATACCTTTAAAGTTACTTTTAATTGTACGTGCTTTATCGGCTATAATGTCCCAATCCTATTCGAGAACAGAAAACAAAAGTTCGACATTCCTAAACCTCATAACTAATCGGAATTTTACATTAAATCCACAGTTAAATTGTTCTAACGAAAAGATGTATAAAATTTTCATTCAACTAATTTACATTAATTAGTACGCTAATTATCTTCTAAATATATTTTAAAGAAGTTCAAGGAAAATTTTATACATGACTATTTCAGATAACATGACTAGAAAGCGTAAAATGTATGACTTATTATGAAAAGCATTTCTTTCTTTTCAGATATATTCGTTATGTGTTGTCGCATCTCTAAGTATTAAATAGAAGCTATATATTTTCGTCACGCATGAAAGGGCTTTACAAAGCCACTAATTGAGGCTGAACATTCCATTATCTCACGGCTTCGTGGTACACACTAATTTCTGAATTTCTTGTATCCATGGGAATGCCTTTTGTCATCAGTTGTCAGCGCTAGTAATTAGTTAACAGTAAGTGAATTAGGAGAACTAAATTAATTTGAATAATGCTTCATTTGTATGTTCTCTATAGGGGCTTTTCTTATCTTTTGTAATAGTCTTCTATTGTAGTTTCATTTAATAAATTTGCACATTGCTAGTGCAGGTAACAGAGTTTTTAATAGGAAAGAAAGCGAAAGCTTGCGGTTATTAAATACAGCGTTTAAAGTGTATTTTATTAGAGAACATTACTCTCCAAAGCATTATAATTTAGACGAAATTTTTAGGAACACATAGAGATTTAATAATTAAACATTTTAATTGACACATAGCATTATCCTCAATATTTTCCTGGTATAGAGAATTTTCAGCATAAATAAGTATATTTAATAGAGTTACAGAGAAATATGTGGCACACAGAAGAAATCGATCATTAATTATTTTTACGAGTAATTCAGCTTCAGATATATTGCAGATATCCCCGCGAATGCTATTTTTCATTGTACTTGCATAGATATTCCCGGGTTCCTATAAACATGATCTATATATACAGACATCTATGCAGTGTAGAGAAATCCACAACATACATCACAGTGATAACTCAAGGAGTTATAAAGTATGCCGTTACTCGTAAAATACATTTTACGAGTAATTCAGCTTCAGATATATTGCAGATATACCCGCGCGAATGCTGTTTTTCATTGTATTTGCACAGATGTTCCCCGGTTCCTATAAACTTATTCTATAGTATATAAAGATATTCATGCAGTGTAGAGAAATACACAGCATACTGCGATACCTCAGGGAGTTATAAAGTGGGAAAGTGAATTGATAAACGGCATGCAAAAATATTTCATAAAAATGGGGACGAAATGCCCCTAAGGATTTCGAACGCTTCGAAGAAGGTATGCATGCAAACATACGTATCCATAATATTATTTTCCAACCAAATGGTACACGCATCCCTGCTAGTGACAAAGAGAGACCTCAGTGGGTTGAAGCTCTCGGTATGGTAAAGAAATTCCTAAGACGAAATTATTGCCACCTATATCCAAAAGGCTAAAAGATGCAATGTCAACACACTGAATAAGGCCAACGTTGCTATATTTTTTTGTTTTCGATTCATCTGCTTCTAGCCGAGGCTCCACTAAGTCCTTTTTTTTTGTCCATTGAAAAACCTAGGACTTTTAATACGGTCACCTCTTAACATCTATGATTTTCAGTTTTAAGATACCTCCAAATTGCAGCAAGGGTGAACTCTCTTTAATATTTTCAGAGGGGATCCAGATTGTTCGGAGAAACCTCTTAATTCTGTGGTCTGTGTCATTCCTCTTTATATCAATAAGAGAAAGAAGTCGTAAAAAATGGATGTGAATATGTGTAGACTTTCTTTTATGCCTGCCAAGGTTTTCAGTGCTGTTTTTTTGTCCCTGACAATCCAGAGGTTTCTTTAGTGTTGGATTGAGCTTCGACTATCTGTCAACAGCCAGATATTATTCTTTAATTCTGAAGAGCCGAAGTACCTAAAAGCCTTGTTTCTGTGTATCAATTCTGAACGAAAAATGGAGAGGAAAGCATAGGGCTTAGACTTTTTAACTGAACACTGACGATGAATATACCGCGATACCAGTGCTGGCCCTTTCATTAAGACTACCATCAATGTATACCTTTATATACGTAGTTTTCAAGAATGTTGTTGATTATTTCTATGGTCATTTTTCTCAATAATTCTGGACAGTCCGTGTTTTAGATCATTTAAGTAGAAATCTCTGATAGAAGGTAGACACTGGAGAGGGAATCCAGTGAAGCCAAACAAGGCCTTAATGAGCAGCCTTCAACATTTGGGTACCGACGCAATTACTCATAATATTCAACTTAACAAGACTAGACCTGAAAAGAAGAAAAATAATGTGGAGCAATGTTTAAAATAAAATATATATATATATTTTTAACTTTATAATTTTTTTTACGAAATTTTGTTGCAAATCGAATCATAGTGTCTTCACATTATTGGTATACTATTGAAATATATTTTCTGTTTTTCTCTCAGTCCGAAAGCTTTTAATCCCGAAACAAAAGGAATTTATTCATGTTTAAATAAGGATTTTTAATTGTTTTAATTATTCCTGGCAGCTATATTTAATATATCACACATAAGAACATTTTCGTGCACTTAATATGCAATTAAATACTCTCATCGAAATCTAAAAGCAGAAATTAGTATCCGTTTAAAAATTTCAAATTAAGACACTTCAATAGAATATGTTACTATACTGTAATTAATAAATTAGCTATCCAGGTGTGTCCAGATTTTTATTGCTAGTTTTTTTAAGCCAATTTTCCTCATCTTGTAATGATGGAAAGTTTTATAAACAAGGAAGCAATTTTTCATTGTTTTCCAAACAATCACAGCATATGATCAAGCGACTTTATACGGCACTCTAAACTGTACTTTACTGTTTCCATAAGATGAGCCTTTGTCACAGCACCTCAAGCTACTAATTAGAGAACAATAACTCAATTCCACACTAACTCGATTTTGATAATGCGCAATTCATCTGCTTCCTCCTGGAAATTGGTATGGAGTATAATGTTCCCTTATTGTTGTAGGTTAATTTATCAAAAGTTAAGTTATCCTAAAGCAGAATCTAAATCAGGTAGTTGAAGATTTTTGCCACGATTATAAGAGATTCGTGGGTTGTTTGATTGCTTTAAATATTACGCATGCACTGACAAAATACTATTAAAATTATTAACCAAAGTTCTATCTATCGTTTCAATGAGAAATTTCAATATACCTTTGGGGTTTAATAAGAGGAAGAAAAGAAGAGTTTCTATGTGTCGGTGAAAGTGTGTTTGAAACTGAAATTACAGTATTTTTCTATCTATTTCTTTATTGAAAAAAAAAATGCTTTCGATATATAACTCTGTTTATGGGATTTTAAACATACAATAACTGCCTGTAAATTTTTACGCTAAAACACATATGACTTTTTTTTTCGTTTAGTCTGTATTCCTTTGTTGTCAATTACAGGAGATTCACACCAAAAATTGCAAAATATAATCTGGTTTTTTCGAATTTTTTTAAAAGAAATTATAAAATCTTTATTTGGACATCTGGGTTCAGACTGATAACCGAATTCTAACTTTTGCTGTAATTATTCAACAAGATTATTATTTTGATGAATCTTGAGATAAATAGTTCCAGTTATGAAAGTAATAAAATTTCTTAAATGGTCTTAAGATTTCTAAAATTGTCTAAAAGATCATCGTAACACTCAAAATTCAAAAAAATCTGAAAAATAACTGAAAATTTTATCACATTATAGAGTGACTTCTTTACCAGCATCACGTAAACTGCGTTTTGAAGGAGTATTTTCAAATTATATGATCTGACCATACTATAGTCATATTCATATATATATATATATATATATATATATATATATATATATATATATATATATATATATATATATATATATATATATATATATATATATATATATATATATATATATATATATATATATATTTCCAAAGTTTTATAATACAAAAGAAATGTTGAAGCGTAAAACTCTTGACACACTTTTGGTCCTTTACGTTAGAAACTTACATTTTTATCCTTTCTTTCAATTAGCCTAAGGATTAGCGGGGGACTTTTCCCCAAGTCGGCTACTTAAGAGTAACAGCTTGCATGTTTTTACACATTTTCCAAAGTTTTATTTTACTTCTTAGCCGTTACACATTTTCAAAGATTATAATGCATTTCTAAAGTTCTTCACTTATCAAAAACTATTTCAAAGAATTTAGAACTACTTTTTTAAAACTATAATCTGAATGAAGAACAAAATTAAAATTTGAAAAGATTGTACCATTTGTTACGTAGCATATAAATGAATTATTTTTTTTGTAACAAAAACACTTAACAAGATATATTGGAAAATACGTTATCCTATGTATAAAGAGTAATAAAAGTTAAGACTTGTTTCTTCTGCTTATCAAGTACTTTACGGAGAAGATTATAAAATAGTTAAGAACAAAATTGCTTCTTACATAAGAGGTGCACTTTCTATTATTTCAGACCTGGATTACTTATTTGCAGCCTGATTAAATATTTGATAGGAGAATAATAAAGTCCTTAACTTTAAAGTTGTCAATAATTAATCTAAACCTTTTTATACCAATATTAAACCAAGTCGTTTTGAGTAGTTTCGTAATTCTAGTGATGCATTCTACAACAGAATGTAAAAGTTTCATGACTTCAAGTTTCAGATTGACTGATTTTGGCCTTCTAAAAGTCATAGATCATTAGATTATATATTCTGTATCAAAGAAACCTTGAATTTTCAGCTTAAATTACGTGAAAATACCAACTTGGTAGTTATTATCACCTATTTTATAATCTATAACTATTAGTCCAAAACTAGGTGTCATTACATAAAATCAAATGTTGATTTTGCAGAGATGTGTTTCTCAATACTCCCTTCAAATATCTATGCAGGTTGCACATATGTACACCGTAGTTATAGTTAATAGTAACTTGATCTCTTAGGTAAATAGTAGCAATTTTCTACTAATTTATTTTATAATCTTTCAGAAAATACTTGAAAACCTGTGGAAATAGGCTGGATTTCCACAATCTTTGCCATTTTAAAGTTATTATTGAGTTCCTTAAAACTACTAGCGGGTGGATTATATATAAAACTGTTTTAGCAAGAAGACTTTGGACAGATACTCTTGATTAAAGTGTTCTGCAGATCTTTCTACAGACAATATTCATGTTGCTAAATACAAACATAGTCAAGCTGCCATCCCACAGATCCAGGGTTTGACCCTACGACTGGGCAAGGTCGACTCAGCCTTTCATCCCTTGAGTAATGCTTGGGAACTAAACTCTGGGGGTCCGACGTCAGGTTGACCACCTGACTGAGAGATATGCTGTATAGCACCCCAAGCCCCAAGGTCAAGAAAGTGGAGATGGATACCGCCGGCCCTGTTCCACGTCGGACTGTTGCACCGTGAGTTTTTAAATACAAACATAATGATTGAAAACTAGACCAATCCAACAGTTTATAATGATTGAAACGTAGTCATGAGTAAAAATGCGCATATTATTAAAAACTGAAAAATAAAAACTTATTATTAAGCATATATATTAGTTGAAAGTATATTTTTTCATAATGCTTTAAAGCAGTGTTTGAAGCATTTGTTTAAAATAGTAGCAAGTCGTGTGTTATAAAAAATCATACTGAACCAAAAACCTGTACTTAAATCTTGCAAAGCATTTAAATTTTTTCCAGTATTTTTTGTTTATTCATCTGTTCATGAAGTTTAATGTAGAGTTAATATTTTAAACAATTCTTTAAGTTTGAAATGTTTCGAATTCCGTAATAGCATGACTGCGGATTTCACTACGAAATCGGGTCCTCGTACCTTTCTTTTTGCCGACAAGTGTCTATCACTGATTGAACACATTGCACGGTAGATCAGTGGTTAAAATGCGGTGGATTTGATTCCTCTCCCACACATTGGTCTCTAGTAATTAAAAAGTAGTTAGTCATTGATATTTTGTCAAATACTTTATCACAAATTGATCCTGACCTTTTTGCCGAAAATTCAAATATATTTGGTACATTGATTCTAAAAATACTATCCGCTATGCCACCAGCATGGTCGCTTTTAGTTTTATATTTTCTTTTGCAAAACAACGCAACTGAAAGTAACATAAGTAAGGAATGTTACCATTATCTGTCATCATAAATATATGATGTTAAGGGGTAGTAGGAGCTCTGCAAAAAAAATTATAATCATTGCTAAATTCACTATAAGGCTGATTCTAAAACATCGTGATTAAAAAATGTGAATCTCCATTACTTCGGAACAGAGTTAAAGATAAGACTGAGAAACCAAAACACCAATGATTTTAAAAATTACATACCTCTGTGCATGTACTATTTTTCAAATTAAAATATCTACACTTTATCATTAAATCAAATAAGAAATTGCTGGGGAAAATTTCATCACTTCTAAATTAGAGTAAAAATTCAGCAAGTACTAAAATATAGTGTGGGTTACATCACTCTCTGTGTGTACTATTTTTCAAAATTCAGATATCTACACTTAATCCTATCAAATAATAAATTGTTCGGAAAATACCTTTATAATTGAAGACGGCCGCTAATGTTTACATCCGGTATTTGCAGTCGTTGCCATTCGGAGTGTAGAAATATCGTCGGTTTTTGTGCCGCATACCTATGCGTTATATATATATAGATCTTTATTACTTTAAGCACAAGAGGTTACATTCTAGAAAGTATAGAAGGACTGTCATTTGCTTTCAAGATTATTTTTTCAAAGTTATAGCATCTGAACCACAAGCAACGGTTAATACCTATTCAAAAGTACTGTAAAAAAATTTTAGGATATCGAACAGCACATTTTAAGAGACGAGAGGAATATATATTAAAGGAAAATTGTTGGTTGTGAAATTATATCAAAAAGTAGGATTAACTTTTTTCAATGCATTTTGGGTTTGGATTATGAATTTGTCTCGAGGTATTTTATGAAGTGTTAGTAAAGAAAATTTTTGGAAGGTTAAAAAGTAAAACAGCATTTTTCTACATGTAAAATGTACGCTATAGGAGAAAAAAAATGTTGAGATCCCTTTCAAGCAGCTAAGATATTTCTTTTAAACCATCTATCAAGACGTACATAAATTATTTCAGGACTCTTAATTCTTTAACATGTGCCTTGCGAACATAAAAAAAGTTTCATTGCGTCAACTAAAAGTTCTTCCCTTATAGGAGAAAACACTGATATTTTCAAGGCATTCTTAAGAAGCATGAAAGCATTTCTCTCTTTCGTAAACGTTAATGACCCAAATATACTTTAGTTGATTGACTCACGTCCGAAATTGCGAGAAATGTGTCTTCAGCACGTAGAAGAAAAGTACGATCAGCGCATGAAATACACTTCTAGATATCTCTAATGATTTCAGTCATATGAGGCTAAAAATATTTCAGTAATAGTTAGTTCTCAAATTTTTGCTGCATTCACAAACAAAGTTGAGCTTATATTTAAACGTGACTCAAATTTTCAAGGTAAGTTAAATTTTTCTCGGCTGTTGGAGCATTAGTTATTTACATAGGTTTATGGGTAAAATAATAATCTTTTATATTTAAACAGAAAAATCATTCTTATATAACTACCCATTGTTAAAATCTAGTAGCAGAAAAAATAGGTAGTAAAAATAATAGAAACATATAGTGTTTAGTGTAAATAAATAATATGATTCCTAGTACAAAATATTTAACTTTACAAGATAAGAAACAGTTTATAACTAAAAAAGGCATGAACTCAACAACATTTCTGCTGTCAAAATGTTTTCTCTTTTCCATCAGCACTTGTTCTTTAAAAACTTGAAGCTCGGGGGAAATGACTTGAAATAAAAAAAAGATTGTTTTTCTTAAAAGCCAAGGAATTTGTTTAGAGTAGGCAGGTAAAATGGATGTGGTTACCTGTTTGGAACAACTTGAATACGTCATTTATTTTCCTGGAGGGAAATAATTTAAACTGCTCTACAGAAAATACGAGATTATTCAGACACTAAAAATGTTTATATTTCTTAGGAAAAACGTACTGTGGCATTTATCCAATCTTATTATTTTTACAAGCAATTTCTTATAGGAAACAGTTTAAACTAAATTTCATTTCATCTCATAAAGCACGTTTATTTGATATTAAAGGATATGAAGGCCTTATTTTAATAGTGGGCCAACTCCATTCTTGATCATTTTGAGATATACTGTAGAGCCTTAAAGTCTAATTAGTGCTGAAAAATGACTGCTGAATTGAGATTTGTGGTGACCTCTGTTGACAGCAGAATTAAGCTGGAGATATACCAGCTTTAAAATAAGATAGAAATGACTTGTATAAACATGAAAGTGAGGCAAACTCCATTTTTTTTAAAGTCGAGTCGGCCCACTATTCAAATAAGATCTTCATATATAACTCTCAGTACCTGTTACTATTAGTAGTTCATATATTTGAATCCTTACTATAATTAACTCTTCAGAACGCAAAGGTTTAATACATTATATTACTTATGTTTATAGAAAATATATTGGAAATTTGAATTTTAAGCTATAAATTCATCACATTTATCTCTAACTGATAAAAGTGGCTCTATTTGATAAATCATATATTTTAACTCATATGATTTGTTTTAATCACACTACTGATATTTTGAAGAATGAATAATGTTTGATATCGCATTTTAAACAGAGGAAGTGCAAAAAATGCATTGGAAAAACAAAGTGAAACCATCGAAAGTGAATAACATTATATTAATTACCGAAAATTTCTCCCAAATTCATAGCTACTTAGATAAAACGCATTTATTTTCTCCTGAAATGTCAATTCTGCTTATGAATTCTTATATACCTTATGTATATATTGTCAGCTATACGACGTGCTAAAAATAGTATTATATTGGTAAAACTAGCCTAGGACTCCTAAAATCTACTACTTACAATGGATGTTAATATCATCTAAATTTTTTCTGAATATCTTAAAATAGGGTTTTCTTTGTTCTGAGTGATCCGGCAAATGAGCTGCTCTTCCATGAAAATCCGGGCGCTTCCCCACCATATGTAACGAAATAACATATGATACACCTAAGTGTTCCAACAATTAATATACTGGTGTCAAACATTTTAGTATAATTCTTTAAAAAATACATATAATGCAACCGAAACAATATAATTTACATGTACGAATATACAAAAACGTAAATTTTTCTTCCATATTTTATCATTTGATAATGTAGGAGATACCCAAAACAAGGGGCGCGCATCTCTCAAAAATTATATCTTACTCGAAATTTATATCTGACCCTAGAATGGGAATCTTCTTCCGATTACTTGCAATTTCCTACGAAATGATACTGTCACTGTTAAGCGAGAACTGATTCTGGCAGAAACACATCAAGGGGCCAGTTTTCGAATTGTATAATATTTGAAATGATTTTAGACAAACAAACACAGGAGCAAATTTCCAAGGTACTGAATGAATGTAACACAATATCTATGATTCCAATGTTTCATGATGCTGGAAGCGTTAGACGACATCAAACAGAAGGCAGTCTAAATACTTACAAACCCTCAGCAGGAGGTCCTGGATATTTGGTAATATCTGCACGACGTCTCTGAACGGTATTTGTTTTACCTGAAAAGTTGAATTACAACAGTAGCTAATCTACCGATACATACTGGTAACAGAAGGCTTGGTGAAACTTTTCCTTATCCCAATCGCCCACCTAAATCATGGCTATTTGATACCTGCGCACAGTCGTTCACATTCATACTGAAGTCAAAATTATGGGAATTAGATTGTATAAAAGGGACAATAGGTTCTCTTTTGATTCTGCTTGCAGCCTGTTTTTCGTGTCGCTATTTAGGGAGAAAACGAGGAATATGTTATTGTATCCTTACTATTACAGAAAAGGACCAGTTATGAGGTGTAAGTTAATAGAGGAAGGCATAAATTTCTTTGGTTGTGAAAGATCCACACCTTCGTCATATTATTGTTACTGGTAAAATATACAGAGACGATATTTAAAACCTTATGTTCTGCTTTTTCTGGACGACGTGCTGTCATACTGCACACTCCTAGATCAAAATAGAAGTCCTTTGTCATCTGATCAATATTTTTGGTTTTAAAAAAAGTACAGGAGGTATGCAGAGGCATTTGAAATGTACGGATATGGGTAGTATTCAGGATTCACGGTTATGCACTAGGGAGACGACATGCGGCAATTACTGGAACTAAAAGGTTAAGTATGACCTATATAACTGTCAATATTTAATGAGCCAAAAACTTGGAAAATGATAAAACTTCTATTTTTTAAGTACATTATTGCAAAGTAATTTTATTTCACAAAATACATAATTAACACATTTTTGCAAAACTCTTCATTTCTGTATAAAATCATTTTTTTCTGTTTTTGTTTCTTATACTTGTATTATCTTACTAAAAATTAGCAGTGATACAAATATAACAATATGTTAAAGATATTATTTCATTTATATTTAAAATTTTCGCAACTTATTTTTCTCTAATGTAAAAAAAAAAAAACTTGTAGATCAGTACCAAAAAAAAGGAAAAATATCTTCCTCATTTAAGACTTTCTTTAAGGCGTTATTCGAAAGAAATTTCCCGTCAGCTTCATTTTAACTTAATACATCCTGGAATGCTTTACATGAAACATTCTTTTTCTCATTCTATTCAACGCATTTACAAAATATTTAAGAGAAACCTGCCATGCTCGAAGTAAAAGAAAACATATTGTTATTTGTTCTTTCCCTTTCATTCACTTATTTGGTTTCCTTTCAGGAAGTAAATAACAATTCCGCGAACAAAATGTTCTCCAAAAACTACAAAGAAATATCTATTTTCTTTTAAATTGCTTTAGGATTTAGAACTGCTTTTACAAACATTTCTAACTATAAATTCTTTTAAAAATTAATGAACGGGGGTTTCATTTCAAGTAAGTTATCCTGGCTATTCTTGTTGTCTTCGCCTACTCGCGCACATAATATCCCCATCTTTGCGTATAATATATGTGTATGCAAACATACGAATCTAATTGCTTAAATGGATTTATTGGTATTATTTTTATTTTGCATTTAGCCAAAAAAATGTAAAAGTAAATTTCTTTGACTCTTAAGTCAAAGAAAAATGCCAAAATAAAACAGTATCTACATTTTTCTTGAAATATATTAAAGTTTGTTTCAAAATATTCGAAATACTGCAAAATGTTTTATTTAATTGAATTGTCACTATGTTAACTCTTAAACAGTAGGAGTAATCACCTATTAATCTATCCATATATATAAAACAGTTCCGTAACTGACTGACTCACTGACTGACATACAAGGCACAGACCAAACCGCTGGACCTAAACGGCTGAAATTTTGCATGGCGATTCTTCTTATGGTGTAGGGATGCACTAAGAAAGATTTTTGAAAAATTCTTCTTATATTTTTTAAAATTAATTTTTTAAGCTGTTTTAGTAACTTTTTTTAAGTTTGCATTTCAAATAATACTTTGAGGGTTATAAAATTTACATCACGAGAAAGATCAAAAATAGTCCTTTAAAATGAAATCTTTTTCGAATCTTTACCTCCATTTTCTGATTTTTAGTGATTTTTTAAAGATTAATTTTTAGAATTTAATTTATTAAATGTTGATCACGTGGTTTCTTTTCTTTTTGTGATGCTTTAAATAAATTTATCGTCACATGCATAACATCGAAATAAATTGGCAATTTTTTTCCTTTCTAATGCGGCAGACGATTGGACATTATACAAAAAAATATTGAATTGCAGTAAAAGAAATCTTCCTTAAACTATACTATATTAACTGTACTATAATATTTAGTATGTTGTATTAGATTTAATTTCAATATTTTCTTCTACATTATTTTGTCTATAAAATTATCCATTACGATTTTTCTATAAATATATATTTTTTTGTTTTTTTGGCATTAATTGCATACATTGACCGTTGTATTTAATTTGAATGTACTCCGTAGCGAAGCACGGGTATTCAGTTAGTACGTTATATTGTTTAAAAAGATTCTTTCTTAAGGTTGCAATTTAAAAGCACTTAAACTCAGAAGTCTGCTGCGGTTCCTCCAGCCATTTTATACCTATGACTGGCTTTTATCCATTAAGACGGAGTACATCACTGAGTGGACTTAGTAATAGTCTTTCGGCTTTCGGTGCTGAAGGTGCTCATATCGATCACCAGCAAGCGTTACTAAATACGAACGTGTCTAGGCCAGATATGGGCCGTTATATCTGTAGACTTGAAAGTCCCTCTATGAGGTCAGAAAGGGTGGGAGAGGGTACGAGCCCCCAAAATTTCATCCTTGGGGTTGACGGGTTCAAATTAAGGCAGCACCTGGCTAAATCGGACTCCGACACTTGTGGTGCCATTATAAACCGGAGCAGCACCCCTCTGCTCGCTAGCCTATATGGACCTGGTCTGGAATATACAGGCCAGTGGGCATAAGATACAAAAACAACATTATTGCTGCGTGTTTGGGTATACAGATTTCAACACGGTGTATAATTCGAGTACAATCATAACTGCTGCATAGTTTGGTAGTACAAAAAGCTGAAGTTCAAAAAAAGAAAAGGACAATCTTAATAAAACCTTGGCCACTTATCACCTAGAGATTCGTTTTACCTTTGTGTTATATATTTATGCGTATCTCCGAAAGACTTCGTTAATAAAATATTTATAAGTCTGAGACGTATTGCGCAAGATAATTAGGACTAATTTGTAATCATTTAAAGTACTTTATAATGTTTATAAATAATTCTGAGTTCAGTTACATGGACATGTTAGACTCTTTGAATTATGTGGATTTGTTTCTAACATAAAGTATTAGAATTTGATTATAGGCCAGCTTTAAGTCAAGAATATTCTTTTCTAAATCAATGACATTTATTATACAAGAGATGCACTTTAATTAAATGTTTTTATTGTAAATATTACCAACAATTATGCATTTTAGTGTCTTTAAGTTTCATATTATATATATTTGAAATTTGAAAAGCTTCTATATAATTTCTAGAAAACATTAAAATTTCCCGATGTCATTTCTATAAATATTGCTAACTGGGAATAACTTAACTAAAATAAATTGGTGTTTAAATTAATCTACGAATTCTTATCTTCTGGTTCTCTAGAAACCTGCTTCTTTGGTATTTATGGTTATGTGACGTAACTAAATATAAAATAAGGAGCAATTTTTCTCCAAATATGGCAATTTTTTACCACAGAAGCACATCACTGAATACGAAAAAAATTTTTTTTAAATGTCTGTTGTCTTATATATATTTATATATATATATATATAGATAGATAGATAGATAGATACATACATACATACATAATGAGCTTTTGTTTAAGTAAATTGTTAGTTATAATTTATTTTTAGGGATTTTTTACAGGTAATTTAAAAGATACATTTCGCAAATAATCTTGAGGAATTCTTTAGACATAAATTGGACAGTTGCTTACTTTTATAACGGAAAAGAGAAAAATCCTTCTAATAGATCTACCATGATCAAATAAATAACGAATTTTCTGTTATTTTCGGTACTCGCAAGAAGCGTAAACTGAATCCAATAAAATCACCTATCAATTTTCATTTCAAAACATACGAAGTATAAAGAGGTAAGGTATTTGTATCGTCATAAGACTTTTTAAGGAGAGTAATAAAGTAAAGAATTCCTATTTAAATGTATATATTTCGGAGAATAGAAATTTCGTGTGTATCTTGAATATTGCTATAAAATGGGAAATCATTTATTTCAGTTTCATTTAAATTTAAAAATTATTGGAATATAATGAAGGATGATATATTTACCGTAAGAGTTAAAATGAAAGATGCGAAACTAGTTCCGCAGACGATTTTATTTGAATGTTTAACCGAAGAGATATACTTCAGTATTTTTCTGAATCTCTCGATAGGACAGATGTAATCTCGATACTGACAGATGTTATCATTAGCTTAGGGTCCTAATATGGTATAATGGATGGCAAAAGTTATACATTGGTACAGATTCCTGAGCTTTTATTGACGATGTATTTATGTGTAAAGTCTGAATGACAATTTACGAGAACAATATAGCTGAAAGCTTTCTGTTCCAATCTGTCAGGTTGGGGTAGGTTGTAATAGAATTGTGATGCATCCACTGCTTGATAGCATTGTGAAATGCTGCGTGAGGCAAAAATTTTTCTAACAGAAATATTGAATCTTATGGGATCCAGCTCCTTTATCGTGTTAAAAAGGACTCAATATTTTTTCCATTCACCCAGATGGAAGAAATGTCTTCAGTGCTTATATCGGCATTGCTTCACTCCCATTAACTATAGTGATATGCTTTTATACCACAAGGACAAATTAACGAGTTAGTCCGAACCTGCAACACGACATAATGACAAAAAAATTATTTATGAAAAAATATGACATAAAGCTGATTATTTTCAATTGTGTGTGTCATTTTACAATTCTTCCAGATTCATGTATATGTCTTTCTCATTACCAGACTTGCAGCTATGCTTTCACCAGATTGAAGTAATATTACACAGCCGTACGAATGCACTCTAAGCGATCACATAATTTCAAACCCAGCCGATTTGAAAAGTACTTTTGATTACCTAAACACTAATAGGAAATTCAGATATGCTCTTCATTAGCGAGAGTGTAAAGTATTTGACCCATTTTAGTCATTATTCTTCATTTCAGTCTAAATTTCCGATTCTCGTTCTTGCTGATGAAAGCAGAAGCGCATTCAATCTCTACATAAGCGAAAACTGTCCCTTTAGAAGTCACATTATCCTCCTGGGTTTATGTCCGTGTTTTTAAAATCTAATTCAAGTTGGATATTTAATCCATGAGTTTCATGAAGTTTATTTGAAATTATTCAATACTTTCAACCACGATACTGTTTTTTTGCCAAACGAAAGCATACATTTTATCATTCATATAACTTATTTGAATTTTCTTCTGAAGTTTTCTCAACTTCAGTATACCAGTCAATAATGTTTGTTCTCTATTGATTAAATGCAGAACTGAGTAACTGAGAGACTGTGATAGCAGGTTTGATATCTGACATGTGTTAGTGCACCGGAAGTGAAGGGAAGTTGATGCTATACGTTTTATTTTATATTCAAAGAGTTGTAATTTTGAAAGGTATTTTAAGTTAAATGTTATGGAGTTCGAATAAACACAAAGATTCTCATTTTTGTCCTTATTAAGTTAAAATACACAATATTTCCGATATGTTTGTTAAAAAATGTAGTCATTCAAAAGCATTTAACCCGAGAGCACTCGCGCCCAATTTCGAACACAAGAACTCGCGCCGGGTATCTCATACCCTAGTGCATTTCTGCTATTTAAATATCAATTAATATTGTTTATATGCAAACCTTACGTAACTAAAGAACATAAGATAATAAATTAAATATTTTTAGTGAATTTTAATAATACTTACATTTTTATAGACAATTTTTACAAACTACATACTGATGTTCAACACAAACATTTTTCCCCTTTTTGGCACATAAACTTTGTTTTTCAGTCCTTATTACTTGGGCAAATTTAACATCGTTTATATTTTGTCTTGAGTTTTTTTGCAGGCGGTTCATTATTAGTGATTTTCAGTTCCATTGAAGGGCTTGAATAAGTTGTTTTTGTTTGAGGTACCATCATATTTAGCATGTTGCTATTGAAGAGAACATTCCATGCATCTGCGGGAGAAGCGACATATCTTGAATAATTTGTATTACCTGGAAGCTTGATAATTACGTTCCTTGAAGGCTTTCTTACATTTTCCCGGTATTTTTTCATCAGCCATATTGTAATTTTATCTTTACCAATATAAAAATCGGCTGTTGACAGTGAACCTTTATCTTCGGTTTCTGTCTCAATTTCAGTAGAAGAATCGTGATTGCTACAGTATTCTCCATCCTCAGAGGCATCATTATCTTGGGATAAAGCTTCATTATCACTAGAAACAGTCTCTAAAAGGTGTCGCAATTGTTTTATTTCCTCGTCTTAATTCAAAAATCGCGCCATGATGCTCTAAACTGACAGAAAAAAAAAGAAAAGATCTAACTGACGCGAAGACTCGCACGGGTATGACATACCCGTCGAAATATTTTTCTCAAAATCTATTTATTGAGCAGACTTAGTTTTTACCCCGCTGAAAGAATGTGACCTTGAATACAGCTACACGAAATTTCGGCCTAATCCGATAAGAAGAAGATAACAAAAACATTGAATGAAAATGGATTGGGTATGTCATACCCGGTGCGAGTTCTCGCGGGTTACATATAGCTGAATATTTTATCTACAATACTTTTCTTTTATATCAAACCTTGAAAAAGTTATAATTGTCCAATAATATTTAGAATTTTATATTTTGTTGTTTATTCTTGGTGTTTATTTCTAATAATGAAAAAAAACCTAGTGCCCAGTGTGCTTTCGCATTCGATAAGAAATTCTAAATGAGAAAATTCAGAATCCGGCTAAACGTAGATGGATCAGTGAGGATTGAAAAACCACAGGTGAGGGACTGTTTACCTGTTTGTTGAAAAAAGGGTCCTTGTTTTCATTTGTGGTGGTTTTTATTCTAGCCAATAACTTAATTTTCTCTGGCATAATTAGATTTTTTTAATAATTAACAAGAAATTTGGTCCACGATTGCAGCCCACAAACAGAAAATTTGGTTATAATATTCTATTTCGAGGCCTCTTGTCTGTTGTCATGTTCTTGCAATTTTATAACTTCAGGAGTTAATAACTAATGCTATTCAACAATGTTCAAGAGACCCTAAACCAGCGGATCATGCGATGAGTGATCGAGATTCTTCCCTTTTTCATGATGTGGAAGAATGTAAATTTATATTCATGTGAGTTCCAAGTGCATAATTCTCCTCTTTCTATCGTAACATACATTTAGTATATTCTGCATTTTTTTAATATGAATGATTAGACCTGTTCTATTATCATCGATATTACGAGTATTTTGAAACCGATTCATATTAATGAGCATCAGAAGTATATAAACATTAAAATTTCTTAATGGGAGTCGTATTGCAGTACATGATTGCTATGTACATGAAAAACATATTCAAAGCTAATTCAGACTGAGGAACAAATAAAAGAAAAGATATCACGAAATTGAAAAACAGGGAGTGTTTCACTAGCAACAGTTCTTCTTTCAGAGAATTTACCAAACGTAGAAAGCATTATCTAAATGAGAGAATATGGCGGCTGGAAAAATATATCTCTTAAGCAGCATGATTTATTTACCATTCAGTAACATAACACTGGATGTTTTAGGCAAAGATAAATAACAACTTTTATTTTTCTAATTCTCAATTTCTTCTTTAATAACAGCTCTTAAGCAGCATAATTTCTTTACCATTCAGTAGCGTAACACTGGATGCTTGGTAAAGATAAATAACAACTTTTATTTTTCTTATTCTCAATTTCTTCTTATAATAACAGCTCTTAAGCAGCATAATTTATTTACCATTCAGTAACATAACACTGGATGTTTTAGGCAAAGATAGATAACAACTTTTATTTTTCTTATTCTCAATTTCTTCTTCTAATAACAGCTAAAAAAGACAAACGCCATGTTTCATAGATTCCCAATGTGCCTGCCATTAGCTTGAAACTGTTTTAGGCTACGGTCACACCTCTTTTATCTTTACTCCGTGAAAGTGATCATATATGGCTCTATTCAGTGTCCTATTAAATTGATCTGTAACCTTAATTTCTAATATTCGGTAAAAAGATAAAATATCCATGAACTAAACAAGTAAGGAACAAATTTTTAGTACGAAAAATTGGAAAAATAACCGAAATGCAGCAAAATTATATTATGTAGCAATAACCCAATTAGCAGGTTCTATCCGTTGTGCCGCAATAACCCAGATTCAAATCCTGATCACGGAAGCATTTGATGGGACGACAATGTGTTGTCACGGTATCATTAATTGGAATTTTAAGAAAATGAGCAATAATTAACATACTTAAGGGATATGAAAGCAACTAGAAGAATGCAGCTCAAAAATCATTTAGTGGTCCGTACATTAGCCGAGTTGTTAAATGAGTTGTGTTTTGTGCAATAAACAAAATATGTAGGTTTTAACTGATCCACCCCTAGGGGTTATGAATCAATATGAAAATTCATAAAATTAAATTCCCTAAACTAAAAGAAACCTGAAAAAAAAGTCGAAAACGAAAACCTGTCAACTGAAATTAAAACCTATAAAGGGCTGAAAAATAAAAATTTGGAAACAATTACTTAGAGGCAGAAAGGACATGACGCAGCCTTAGAGAGATAAAATTATGTAATTTATATAGGATATTGAGATATAAAGGGATTCAGATACAAAGGGTTAATGTTGAGAAATTGTACATAACTTTACATGACCAACATTAAATGGACTCATCTTTTATTTTAGGAGAACACAAATGCCTCATAAATGAAATCAACAATAATCATATAACGATAGTTATCTGGTGAATAAAAAGAAAAATAATTAAAGCAATTAAGTTAAATAAAAAAGAAATAAAATATACTACCGGCTTTGGATTTTTCAGCTTATATTGCATAGGATAGGATATAGTAGAAAAGGATTAACACTAAAAAACGGATTAACTTTTAAGGAAAATAAAAAAACTTCAAAACATTTTAATATATATATTTATATTAATTATTCTGAAGAAACAAAAATCCCCAGTTAGCAAAAAAATCAAAATTCACCAGTGATTTTACATAATATTCCAAACAATACTTACAAAAAAAATAAAAACTTGTCATGACCACTTATCAATGTACCTTTTACAATGTTTTGGAGATTCAGAAAATTTGCGCACTTTTCCAAAATCCCGTTTACCTTATTCAGACAATTAAATATTAGATCACAACCAGTTGAACCAAATTAGAGCAGAGGTCTAAAAAAGGTATGTAAAACAAAGCTGTTATATTTAATGCTAATTAATTTAAAACTGAAATTATAATCAGTTACTAGAATGATTATTTACCATTACTATATTAAATTAATAGTTACTTTATCTGCACAACACAAATATAAAGAGATAGTTTTATTTAGTCTTCTCTGGGAACTAATTTTTTACAAAGAGAAAATATTGAACCTAATAATAAATATATTTTGTCAAGAAAAGGAATACAATGACACAAAAGTATTTGGACACTATTGAAACTCTAAATATATCAGTCTACAATACAATCGATGCACCAGTTTTTGATATTAATTCGTTTCAAGACTAACTGACAGAAAACTTCTTTTGACATGTTTTCTTAGAATTTTCTACTCTCTCAATTTTTTTTTATTTGTTTGTTTATTTATTTATTTATTTATTTTTGTCATGGATGATTCAAGATTGGAAATTCATAGGAAAGTCATAAATTGGTCCTTTTCTATATATGTATATAATGAGAAGAAAATCTTCTAGATGAATTGCTAAAATTGTATTTAATGCAAAACGGCCAGGTCAAGGTCTCGAACCATGGCTATTCTAACCTGCAGGTATTGAGTAATCCGTGCCAATCTGGCAATTCGACAAACTTCCGGTTCCCTCCGCTTTCGCCTCTAAGCCCTGAACAAACTTGAAAGCCAGTCGCCTCTTAGCATTTCCTGCATACTCAGCCTATGGTTAAGCACATGTTTGGTAATCCATACTAGGTAATCCATACTAATTATAATTAGTATGGGCCCGGGCTATTCTGTACTGACGGACAGTACAGATCTGCCGACCAATATGGGCAACCCGGGGGCCCTCTTATTCTGGCAGGACGAGGAACTATCTTTTTGAGTGTCATATCTCTCATCCCAGTACTCTTTCTTTTTGAAGCCAGCAACAGAGGGTATTGGTCTTGCATTAAATTTTATATAAATGCTATTTTTTCAACAACGCCAATTTTTTTCCATCATAAGTATTTGATATACGTTTATGCAATGATTCATTATCATATATTAAGTCAGTCATCCCAGCCACTCTTTTCTGCAAGGGCTGAGTCTTCAACAATAAGTCTTTTATCCCACAGAAGCATATTGTCCATTTTTGCTAGCCTGGCAATGTGAGGGAGTCTACTTTATATTACCCTTTCACAATGCAAAAAAATATGGATAGCATTCATTTTTATAAAAAATAATTGAAGTTGATGTCTAATACAAAATAGTCTTTAGATGTAAATAAATTCTGTCAGTATTGATCGTAATATCCTAATTATTTTCTTCTTGGTGAATGGAAAATTTGCTATGACATTTTCATCTCTAATATTTTCTTGTTCGAGAAGATTTTTCAGTAAGACACGAAAAAATATATTTCATTTTGATATTCGAAATTTAAATTCTTTATACGTGGAGAGAACGTGCTTGTGTGGATAGCTACGTCAAACACAGGCTTTCCGTCATTTTATGAAATGATAAATGTTTAATGCTTTCTCCTATACCAAAAATCGATCGCTTGTAACACAAAAAAACTTTTAGCATGTGTTTATTCAGAGAGCTGTGGGGTAAAATAAAAAATATATTGTGTTTGACAATATAATTTTATCCTTCGCCTCGTGTTTGAGTTAAGAGGTTGTGGTTTCCAAATTTCTGCGGTTTGTAAACATTACCCAGTTTATAAAATTCTCCAGTTTTAAAAATAAAATGTAAAAAATGAAAACCCATATTTTAAAAATTTGACAGATTGGGGAAAATTGAGCTCACACTGCAAAAAGTAAACGTCGTTCAGTTGCATTTTTTAGGAAATAACCATTTCTTTTTTAAACTGATATGAGGAAAATGACGTTAAATATGTATTTTGTATTGCGAGTAATATACAAACTACAGTAACGCTCACAATTTTCAAAAACGTAATATAGTTTTAAAAAAAAATAAATAGATATTGTAGTTTTAAATATTCCCAGCCCATAAAGTGTTTTAAACTCTCAATCACTGATAGATGTGAAAGCTAGTTTCGAGTTAGATACTTCCGTAAGTCTTTGGACATTAGTTGCCATTCTCTTTCGGGACAAATGGCAAGGAATATAATGCCTTTAATGCTTGACTAATGGTTACAACTGTTAGCCCAATACAACTTTTTATCCCTATAAAGTGTTTTAACGATTCTTTCCAGTTTAATATATTAATTGATACCTCAGCAAATGGGAAAAAACAGTTTTTTATTAGAAGAAGGGTTAGTTTAAATAAATGGCCATTTTAGTTTAAAATAATTCTAACACAAGAAACTATTTGTGTTTATCTTCTTTTTCACCCAATGACTGTCCGTACTCACCATTCCTCGAATAGAAAATTTCTTTTTTTATATACTGCGAAATTTATAAAGTTTCAATCATGAACTGCTGTTTGAAGAAGTATCCAGTTTTCGGTATCGTTTTTTTTCCGGTGCAATTTAAAAACACGTATTTCTCTCTTTCTTACTATTTTTTCTGTGTTTTTATGTAAGTAAAAAACCTTTTGTTATCAATCTTCCTATTTTTTCTTTTTAAGTACGAGTAAAACGTGCTATACATTTAATAACATTGAATAAATAGTTTCATTAACTTACGTGTCCATATATTAACTAAGCAATTCTCTCTTTAACAAGACAAGATAAGTATAGTGATAGTCTTCGGTACCTTTATGTCCGGGTTCAAGTGAGTTTATACATGTGCTTGTTGCCATTACCAGTAAAATGTGCTATACATTAAATAAGATCGAATAAATAATTAGATTAACTTACAAGTTCATGAAGTAACTAAGCGATTCTCTCTATAAGAGAACAATGCGTAGGAAAGATGGTAGTCATCGGTACCTTGGTCTTCGGGTTCTAGTGAGTTTACATTTGAACTTGCTGCCATTCAGAGTCCGCTTTAATCTATAAGTACATTGGTTCAACTAGCTACTGTGAAATAAAAAAGAAGGAAAGGATCACTTGGGATTTTCTCGCACTTCGCTAGCCGAACCACGGCTGAAATGCTAAAGCTAACCTTCGGTATCACAATTTGTGGGCTTCACAATTACGTCCCAAGCCCCAATTTTGCACGGATATATGTATTATTTTGAAATTGGCATTACTGCATGTCCGGACTCTCAAATAGAAGATGTTTTTCACTAAGCTGAATAATAATAATAATAATAACATTAATAATAGTAACAACAACAACAATAATAATTATTATTATTATAATTATAATAACAATATAAAGAATAAGAATATAAATGACTACCAAATGAACCTGGGGAGTTAAAGCAGCACTTAACTTCCCCTCCGTAAATCTTCTTGAGGAATATATCACTTGGGGCGAGACTGCTATTTCAAGTTGTTACTTCCACATAAACGCAATTAACTTCCACTGTATTTTTCAGCAATCATCCCTAGTTTACATGATACATTTTCCTATAGTAATCAAATCGTTGCTACTGTGACGACGTGTGTGGTAACAAGCGTCCAGGTGACGACTCTCTGTTGACTCTTAAATGAGTTAAGATTCGTACTCACAATGCGGGACGGCAAGCTGAATGCGCAACCAATTTCCGGCAGGAATTGCAGTCTTGCGACTAATTGAGATGCCCCCCATGGCTGGACGCACTGAAAGGCGGCTGACAAACACCCGCTACAGAATTAAAGAAAGGAACATTGGATTTCCCGTGGGTCAAGTGGAGACGACACTCTGCGGTTCCATCGCCGATCATGGGTGGTAAGAAATGCGGAGCCAAGGATGTCGATACCCGCTTGATGGAATCGGATTTAAAGGCGACCAACTTCGAAACTGATAGACTCCGAGAGACACCGAGATGCGTAAGAGAAAAGCTACATAGATGATGATCGGCGAGATGCTGTTGGAAGTTATCGACTGTACTGTGGTTTAGTGTTCGTTCAATTTTGTAACGTACGTCGCATTTATTATATATATATATATAATAAATACGACGATCAATGTATACAATTGATGTAAAAAAAATATATATATATATCTAATATATAAAAATGAATGTTTGTATCTCTGTAATTGTATAGAAATCCACAGTTTAGGAGCAACGATCGTGAAATTTTACATACAGGCGTCTTTAAAAACAGCCGAGGGTCTGAAGAACTTCAAAAATCGAAATTAATTACCGTTGATTTTTAATTAATAAAAAACCAAAAATTTTGAAACTAAATGTAAGATGTTACACTTTGTGGAATCACCACTCTGAATATGGCGTCCACGTTAGGCTTAGCTGGCAAACAGCGAGCGAAAAGATAAAAATAAATAAAATCAAAAAGTTTCAAGTTATATATTAAACCAGAATAATAAATGAAAATAATAATCTTTCAAGTCAGATTTTATACTCTAAAATAAATCGGATCCAACGGCATATTGACACTATCACACGCGATGGAAAATTCGAATCAACCACGCTAAGTGTCACAAGATCATTTTTAATCGCTACTGCAACCCCCCTCGCTTATGTCTTTGTGTCTATTGAAGAGTTAAAGACTAAGCTTCTATCCTGCTAACTTATTTCTAACTTAAAACTCCTCTTACTCCATAAATACATGTATATTCACCAACCCATAGCAACTTTCCAGTAATTTTAGTACAAATATTCTCCTATTTACACAATACACCAGCATGTTATTGTGGCGCATTCGGTAAGAGCGTTCATTTACTACACTACACGACGCGGGTTCGAATACGGATCGTACAGATTTTGCTAAACCTGTATTTTCAACTTTTTTATGGAGGCTTTTTTGTTTCAGCTTTTATTTTATTATTTTTTAAATTATTATTATTATTATTTTTATTTATTATTTTTTAAAATTATTTTTATTTTATTTTATTATTTTTAAAAATTATTATTTTTATTTTATTTTATTTTTCATATTATTAATGTGTATAACATTTCGTATACTTTTTTTTCTATGTTATTTATACTGTGTTTATTTTTTAATGGATTTTGGTAGGTTTATTATAAATTTATGTATTTTATGCTTTACTTTTCAGGAATTTTTGCTCCAATGATAAAGGCTAAATCTTTTCTATGTTATTTATACTGTATTTAGTTTTTAAATTGATTTTGGTTAACAAACATTCGACAATTTGACATTTTTACTTTTCAGCTTTACTTTCCTAAAGACAATTTGACATTTTTCCTTTTCAGCTTTTAGTGGTTTATTATAAATGTATATATTTTATGCTTTACTTTTCAGGGTTTTTTTGCTCCAATGATGAAACGCTAAATATAGCTGAATTCTGAAGAAATTATTGTAAATTTATGGGTTTTTATGTTGGGTTTTCTTTTTATTCATGTGTATAACATTTCACATGCTTTTTATTCTATGATATTTATACTGTGTTTAGTTTTTAAATTGATTTTGGTTAACAAACATTCTTAAAATCCCGGGCAACGCCGGATAAATTATCACCTGTGTAGGTTGATAATTTATAAATTTTAAAACTGTTACCACATGTATATTTACAGATCCACAAGAACTTTCCAATATTTTTAATTAATAAATAACCAACAACTCTCGATTCACAAGCGTACAGTAGATGGCGCCACTATTTAATTTTTTTGTGTCTATTTCGTAGTTATGTGACGATAAATTTATTTAAAGTACCAGATAAAGAAATCACATGATCAGAGTTTAATAAATTAAATTGTAAAAATTAATCTTTAAAAATTCACCAAAAATTAGAAAATGGAGGTAAAGATGCGAAAAGAATTTCATTTTAAAGGAATTTTTATGATCTTTTTCGTGATATAAATTTTACTACCCTCAAATTATTATTTTAAATGCAAACTTGAAAAAAGTTACAAAACCAGATTAAAAATTTAATTTAAAAAAATCTAAGAAGAATTTTTCAAAAATCTTTCTTAGTTTACCCCTACATTATAAGAAGAATCGCCATGCAAAATTTCAGTCCTTTAGGTTCAACGGTTTGGTCTGTACTTTGTATGTCAGTCAGTCAATCAGTCAGTTAGTCAGTTACGGAACTGTTTTATATATATATAGATTTTTATTACTATCTCTATATCGTAACGTTAACTTCATGCGCACACATTATTTTTAACTGGCATTCAATTGGCTGTTAAAACTTTATATTTACATCCTATTTAAAAGAAGTAGGGTGTAAATTGTAGGGTGGAAAGTTGGTAAAATTAAAATTTTGTGCAATGTATTTTAATTTCTCGATTAAAAGTAGTTTTTTTCTAAAAATCAATTTATTTCGCTTGAAAAGCTAAATATTTTATGCACGCGGTTTATATTATTATTACTATCTTTATATCGTAACGTTAACTTCATGCGCGAGCATTATTTTCTTATGCTTTTTTTATTATTATCATCTTTATAATAGCTTTATTTTCATATGGTTTTAAGCAACTATCGTTTTTATTCATATTATGTTGGTTTTTTATTAATTAAAAATTAAGGGTAATTAATTTCGATTCCGGAAGTTCTTATCTTTATTTTCATATGCTTTTTCATTTACGAATTATTCAAATGTTGGTAAAAAAACTTTTGCGTAATTTATATATTTGTGTGTGTTTAATTATTGAAATTAATAAATTTATATTTCTGGAGAGGATGTTTCAGATTTTAGTGGTACTATGATGAAAGGCTGAATATACCAAAATTCTGAGGAGTTTATTATGGAGAGAAAAGGAATTTAATATGTAGAGGATGTTTATAGGAGTTAAATGTGGAGAGGAGTTGAATGGTTTGCAGCCCTCAATCAAACACTTCATTTTTTTAAGAGGCAACGCTGCAGTCATATCATTGTTCTATTGGAAATTTCTGCTGAACCTGTAATTGCAGCTTTTTTTTACCCCAATGATGAAAGGCTAATTCTAGCTGAATTCTGAGAAGTTTATTATAAATTTATATATTTATAGATTTCACAAGGTTTTTTTTCTATGTTATTTATACTGTGCTTAGTTTTAAATTAATTTTGGTTAACAAACATTAGATAATTTGACATTTTTACTTTTCAGATTTTAGTATTAAAATGATGAAAGGCTGAAATTCTGAGACGTGTATAACATTTCACATATATTTTTTATGTTATTTATACTGTGTTAATTTTTAAATTGATTTTGGTTAACAACAAACATTCTTAAAATCCCGGGCATCGTCGGGTACTTCAGCTAGTATATATATATATATATATATATATATATTTATAAAAAAAATCGTATGGGATATTTTTATAGACAAAATAATGTAGAATAAAATATTCAATTTAAATGTAATAGGACATACTAAAGATTATACTACAGTTTGAGGAACATAATATCTTTTATTCTTTTGAATATTTTTTTTGATAATGTCCAATCGTCTGCCGCATTAGCAAGAAAAAAATATTTTTTTTGTCTATTTAAAAAATATATAGGTGTTATGCACGTGACGATAAATTTATTTAAAGTACCAGAAAAAGAAATCACGGGATCAGCATTTAATAAATTAAATTGTAAAAATTTATCTTCAAAAATTCACCAAATATCAGAAAATGGAGGTAAAGATTCGAAAAAGGCATTTTGAAGATATTTTTATGATCTCTCTCATGATATAAATTTTATAACCCTCAAATTATTATTTTAAATGAAAACTTTAAAAAAGTTACTAAAACAGCTTAAAAATTTAATTTTAAAAAATCTAAGAAGAATTTTTCAAAAATATTTCTTAGTGCACCCCCACACTATAAGAAGAATCGCCATGCAAAATTTCAGCCTTTTAGGTCCAGCAGTTTAGTCTGTACGTTGTATGTCAGGGAGTCAGTCAGTTACGGAACTGTTTTATATATATATAGATAATGTTTTTGCCTGGAGTTTTTTAATAAAGTTAAAGCAAGTTCGTTCACCAGCTCCTTCTCCGCTATATATGAATCCCATAAATCTTCAAAGACCAGTGATTAAATAAGGTTTTAATAATCAAAATGTGTGATACATTGACTTTCCATTACGTGTATTTGAAAATTCCCATAATTGTCATCACATGTCCGAAATGACGTAAATAGAATATAACAAGGAGATTTTGCATTCACATTTCACATTTATGTGCTATGCATAATTCCAGTCGTTGTTTTTTACACTTTGTCTTAGTGTCCATTCAGTATCAAAGAATCTATTGCTCTAAGTATAACATGTTTCTTTAATGCATGTTTCTTTACTAGATGTTCCTAACACGCTATTAATTGACTGAAGTATTTCTCTGGTGATGACAAAAATAATATTTAAGAAATTTGGAAGCGATAACTTCTATTTAGGTGGATTTTCAGTTTAAAGATTTTGATTTCTAAAGTTGTGGTCATTTAAATTTTAAAAAAAATCTTTACCTTCATTTTTTTTATATGAATACTTAATGAAATGTAGACTTTTACATTAGAGTAATAGAAGAAAGACCATATATGAAAGCATGAAAAACAAATCCTCTTATGACATTCTTAAAACTAATATCGAGTATTTTTAATTTTTAATTTATTTATTTATTTATTTATTTATTTTTTTATTTATTTTTTTTGGAGGGGGGGGGGCAACACATGACATAAACTCTTTAACTTTGTTTTTACAGCATTGTGAAGAGTCAGACCAAGTTCCAACGTAAATAAATGCGAATGTAATGATTGAAAAATTACCTTTATACAGCTGAAAAATGATTTTTTTTTCTTTTTTTAAAATTTTTATCCAAAGATTGATCAAACTTACTTTTTTAATCTCATTAACGTTACATGAATTAAATTTTCTACTCGCGGTTTGTTTGCTTGTAAATACAGATAGTAGTAGGTTTGAAATCGGATTATTGAACCTCATATATTGGAAAATGTACATTAAATGCATATAAGTTATTGTTGCAACTTTCCTCATAGTATGTGCTATTAATTATTAGACTTAATTTATTTTAAGAATATAATATTAGCAATTAGTATATGAAGATATGAAATGCTCAAGTTTTCTAAATAAGTTATATTTAAGTGACTGGATCTATTGTACTAATGTAATAATTAATTTTTTACAGTATGGAACCTAGAATAACTTACAGTACGTTCTTTAGATCTCATTGTGGCACATAAATCAAGCTTAGTTGAATGAATATGCCTTTAATTTATTAATTTTCATGCGTTACATTTTTTTGTTGTTTTTTGCACTTACATGTAAACTATATCGATTTCATTCGTATTGATATTATTAGAAAATACTGATTTGTTCTCGTTTGGTGCATAAAAATGTCATATAAAATAAACTCGTATACTACCATCTATGAAAAATTTTGTAATAATTTTTAGACATAGTTCGGAAATTTACTTTGCAATGTACTTTTGCAGTATAGCAGTATATGCCATAGTTGGACATTTTTAGCCTTAAAAGTGTCATTTTATTCTGATGTTGTTCAGTCTTGAGTTTAAAGCACTAAGAATTAAAAGCTTTCATAAATACTTCAAGTAAATCTTCTTAGTATGGAGACGCCTCATTTTCATATATTTAATTTAATAATTACTGTCCGAAACAGAATCAGTCTTCTTTGTTCTAACTACATATTTAAATTTACTACATTTAATGAAATATAAAATAAAATTATCTTTCTTTCAAAAACTGCGCATTCTCTTTTAGAGAGGTGTGATTACAAACACCTTCTTAATTATACTGAAATATCCTCCACGAAAACATACATACAGGAAAATCTGTAGATACGCTTTCTCTCTCAAATATTCTCATTAGAAGGATGCGTTTAAATGACTTCATTTAAATTTTCCAGCTGCATTCTTTTTATACAACTGTTCTCTTACAGACGAAAAGCATAATTTATCCCAGAATGGTTGGTGCGAATTTCCATCTACTAGAATGTTTTTCATTTACCTTTCAATTAAATGCTCGTGAATAAATACTTCAAGCAGCAGAAAACTGTTCAGATTTGCATAGAAAAAGATTCTTTACACATGAATAAAACCGTTCTCAGGTTCAGAACGAAAACCACTTTTAATAGCTTTTTTTTTATTTTCTCAAAGGAAAACTATTTAAAACTGTCATTTAAATATAAGAGATTGAATGCAATTTCCTGAAACAAATGAAAAACATAACAGTGACACTGCTCTATAACATGGATTGGGCGAGGGGCATTTTATTTTATAATTAAGTCTGTTATTGATAAAATATATTAATAAATAAATCAAATAGGAAATACAATCATTTAGCCAGTACATATCAAACCCTAAACAAACTTTTCGTTATATTTTCCAGCAATGATATACACACCCATATCATAAAATGCTTCTGTTATTAACGAACAGTTATATCATTTCCTTTATTTAAACTATTTCTTGATTTTCCTTACCCCTATCAATCTGTGTATGCATATGGAAGAGAGATGAAACTTTTATTTTATTTAAAATCCTTTCAGAGGAAATATGGCTCAATCTAAGCAAAAATCAAGTTCTAAATTTTTTGTTAAGTTCAAATAATTTAATATATTAATTATATATACCGGGTGGCCATAATTAAACTGACAGTGCTCACAGTGTTCTGTAGCGCGATCTATTTGCGAGAATGACTCCACATTTCTGTGACTGCATGTGGTGATTTGTCATCCCAAATTCGGCAGTTCTGGGTATTCACAGTTCCATGCAGGTAAAATTGGGCCTCGTCTCCACATAAGATTTTCCACGGCCAAGCATCATCCACCTCCATTCTGGCAAGAAAGGTGAGAGCAAAAGTCAATTGCTTATCATGGTCGGGGTACAGTAACTCCTGTACACGGCTGATCTTGTACGGATAGAAGTTGATAATCTTTCGTAAGATTTTCCATACCGTACTGTAAGGCATATCCATATTCCGAGCTAATCCACGGCAACTGCTTCGATTATATCCTGTGGTACAGGTTTTCGTCCTCTGCCTGACTGAACCTTCAGAGAACCTGTTTTCTCAAACGTCGCAACCATTGCTTTTAGCCCATTAACTGACACAGGACTATTACCTTTACGCATTTTTTGTTCGTTCTAAAAGCACGAAGAGCGGCTGACGCGTTGCACTGGTTGAGGTAAAAGAATTTGACCAGTAACGCACGCTCGACTAAAGAAGGAGACATTGCACATAAACTTTCAATCCGATTGATTCGAAACGTAACACATTGCCTTTTAAAACCCAAGCAGCTGGCACTGTGACAATGGATGTAACGTGAAATTTGAATAAAGAACTTCTTCTTCTGCTCAGCGTACGTGATATTGCAGATCACGAGACTTTATCGGTGTTTATGTAGATTTTACGCTTTTTTAAAAGTGTTGCCGTATTGCACTTGAACTAAATAAGAAAATGTGCATAATAAAAGGTAATTTTATTCCGTAATAATTTGCATTTGTTAACACTCTATTTTCTATTACAGAGCGCCAAATATTCCCCTAGCGGTGACTTTTGGAACTAATTTATTTTTTTGCGGAATCTTTCGTCCCCCGTCTTGTTTAATCTTCCTACAAAATGTGGCGTCATTCTCGCAAATAGATCGCGCTACAGAACACTGTGAGCACTGTCAGTTTAATTATGGCCACCCGGTATATATATATATATATATATATATATAGTGTGTAACAAAATTATAAGACCACTGTGGATTTTGTGATTTTTACTATAAATAGCATAATTTTTTTTAAAATTAAATTAGGTTGATGTTAATAAATGAAATATAAAATATATGTATATTATTTTTAAAACATATTTCAATATACTAATTATTTTATCAACAATTTCAAATTTTTCCAATCAAATATCTGTAACAAAATTATAAGACCACTAGTTAAAACAAATTTTTTAATAAAACTAATATGATGTTGATCCACCATTTTTCTGAATAACTTCAAATACTCGATTTTTCATTGAATTAATTAGGGTTCGAGAAAACATTTGGAAATTTTGTCCCATTCATCCATGATAGCTAGTTGCAATTCGTTCACAGAATCATACTGACGGTTATTTGCATACACTTGATGAGCCTAATGGCCCCACAAGTTTTCAGTGGGATTCAGGTCTGGACTAAAGCTTGGCCAGTTTAAGACCTCGATTTTTTTTCTTTTTGAAACCAGTTTTTAGTTGATTTAGCCACATGGCATGGCGCATTGTCTTGCTGAAATTTCCAGCTTGATCCTCCTAAAAATGGGCCAAAAGGTATAAGGTGTTGGTAAAGCAGTTGTTGATAACAAATGAAGTCCATTTTTCCAAGAACTCGCTGCAGATCACATTTCCCATCATATTCAAAAGCTCCCCACACCATCGCAGAGCCACCACCCATCTGTCTACTGAAGAAAACCCAATGTTCCGTTCGTAAATCATGCCAGTAGGAAATATTACCGTCCGGTCATCCAAATTAAATTTTTTTCGTCGCAAAAAATAATATTTTTCCAAGCAGCATCCCAGGTCATGACTTCCTTTGCCCACTTCAGCCTTCCTTCTTTATGATGCTTTAACTGTCTTGGTTTTCTTTTTAATTTCTGAAGAGCAACATTTGGATTTGATCTTAAAGTGCACCAGACTGTCATATGTGAAATAGTTTTACTTGTCTGCTGTGTCATTTTACGAGTAGACAAGTTCTGTTTCGTTGCAAGCTTGAAAATTCGTCTATTATTGCGAGCTGATAATTTACACTTTCTGCCAGATCTTTTATATTGTCCATAAAAATATCTTTTACGTAAAACGTTATGAATAGCAGTTTTAGAACGTTTAAGTATCTTACTTATTTCACTTTCCAATTTTCCAGAGCCCTTATAAAACCAAATTTTTCGAACTTCTGGTTCAGATAATTCTCTTCCACGCGGCATTGTGAATTTCATCATAAAAACAAACAAATTAAATTCTATTTTCTTTTACAATATTATCGTTTGGACTTTTTTGTGATATAAAGTTATAGTTTATCTACGATTTTGAAAGAAAAAATAAAATAGTTTTAAAAACGCAAGCGATTAAAAAAAAATAAGTGGTCTTATATTTATGTTACACCGAGATTTCAAAAAACATTTCCTGTGTGAAATTAACTCAATTATTTTTCCTTTAAGCGATTTATTTGAGAAAATATAACTTTTTTATTTGCTTCAAATTTTAAAATTATTCATTTTATTCATTGTAATATTAAAATAACTGATATTTTAGTCAGGTGGTCTTATAATTTTGTTACACACTGTATATATATATATATATAATTATTACTGTCGCGGGGCGATGCAACAGGCCGGTGAACTGGAAAAGTCCTAAATATAGTCATAGAAAGTCGCTGATTGGCGTAGGGATGAAGTCCAGGCGAGAAAACATCATACTCCGCATAGCTGGTTACACAGTTCTTTATTAAGTAATATTCTACTGGCTCAAGTACACTATTTAAGTTCCAGTTATAATAGCTATAGGGCTTTATGCATAAGAAATATCACCCTGGGGCTGTAGGAACAGCACATAGCAATATAAAAAACCGCAGCGCAATTTACGACATGTTTCCAGACACACACCCAAAGACCCGCGAAAACCCTAGTTGTATGTCCTTGAGTACAGGAGTGCTGAACTTTAATTGGTTAGAATTGGCACCTGACTTTAACGCGTCATATGGGATGATGTTTTCTAGAGCGTTCGACCCGGTTAGATCTTATATAACTGTTATATAATGGTCCGCGCGTGCTACAGCTTTAAGGGAAAGATAGATTTATGTTGGTTGAATATAGGTCGCAATCCAAAGTTAAGGGGACGGTATTCTTTTGCAATAAGATAAACAAATTTGGAAAAAGCATGTTAGGAGTATTTAAAAGAATTAAAATTTGTTTCAATCCCCCCCCCCCTCCGGAAAAGACTTGCTTGAGGGTCCGGCTCCCTCAGCAAGGCTCTCCATCCGGCGAGAACCACGTAGACAAAAAGTAATTTTGACAAAAAATTTTGAATAGTAATTTTGACACAGGTGTTGAAAATGAAATTGTGTATTACTTTCATCTTTGTGTGTCTGCCCAGGTCAGGAAATTTATAAATATCACTAAAGGAATAAAAATTTAAATATCCGTACACTAAACCCACTCGTTAGGGTGAGCATGGCAATATTCAAAATCGTTATAACACAAAAATATAGGAACACTAAATGTTGATATGGTAAATATACTATAGCATTGTTAACCTTCGTACAGTCCTTTCTATAATATTGACAAGTGAAGGTTTATCATTAGAACATAAAAAGTAAGTAATAATTCACAGAATAAAATGATATGAAGATTTAAATACACAACTGTTTCCTTATGTTGGCCATGGTAACACTACAATATTCAATAAAGTTTCAATATAACATCCCACACAACCACACAGAGCTAATGGTCGTCTATTAGAGCTCGAAATTCATCCATGACATCCAGGACGTACTATAGAGCTCTATAAGATGAAAAAATAGATGTCTAATAGTCGTACTTCACTTCGACGTCTATTAGAGATCTAAGACGCATTATATACATCTATAAGTCCTCCAAGTTTCGATCTCTAATAGATGAAGTCTCTATGGTCGACGTCTATAAAAGATACTGATATAGACATCTTATGGAGCTCTTTTAGACCAGCACCGTCCAAAAGCGCCATGATGAACAAACTACACCGCTGCTGTGTTCTTTGTTACCGAGTGCACCTGAATGCTTCATTTGGATTTATAATCACATCGGAATATTGCGGATATCCTTGCTCAACAAGTTTATATCGACTTCCTTTATTTGTTTTAAGGTAAGTGTTAATTCTTAAATAATTTATGCTTAAGGTATAAGGACACCTTTGAAACGTCAATTTCTGTCAAAATATTGATTTTTTATTTTTGCTATTTTATGAATGATCTTGTACTTTCAAAATCTGTTTGAATTTTGTTTCTAGCTTGTCTAGAACCCAAGTTTTAGATATTTTAATATTGCTTGGCTGTGAAATTTTACAACTGAAAGTACGTTTCTGCAGACCAGAAGTAAGCAAAAATGTTTGTTTACATTGCTGTTTTTCATGATTTTGTTAGGAAAACTGATTATATATGCACATAAAAACACAAAAATAGTTTTTTAAGCATCTTAATAATATTAAGAATTACATCTGCCAACGTTATTTACCGAATTTTGTTTTAGAAATTGGCATTAAACTGTGCATTCCAAATCATTGTTTACGCACGAGTTTGCCCTTTGATAATCATTTGAAAGTCACTAAATCCATTTATTTTTCTCGATATTTTTAGTTTTTTTTCAACGAAAATGCCAAAAAGTACTTCTAGAAAACGCAAAAGTAAGTTTTATGGTAATAAATTTACAAATAAATAATAGTCCTGTTGAAAGTGAAATGCATAATTCTGCATATGTTGGTGATTACCAAAGTTTTTCTGCCAGTTTTTCAAAGCTACAGACGGCTAGTTCTATATCAACAAATGAAAACTGTGGTTCAATGAGTGGTTTTAGAATTTTGGATAATGGAATTCTTTTAAATATAACTCTGCTGTCCAAGCTGTTTTGCAGATAAACAAACATTATGTGAGGAATCAAGATATAAGCTGTGCTCACATTTTTATATTCAGTGTAAAAACTGAGACTTCCATAAAGGTTTGGCATCTTAAAAAAAAAAAAATTTAAATTCTTCTGAAATAAATACCAGACTAGTGTATGGCATGCACCAGATTGGCAAAGGTTTTGCTGCAGCATATAAATTATGTTCAACGTTGAATTTACATACACTGACTAAAATAGCTTACAAAGCTTTGGAATGCAACAAAATGTCATAGCTGCACTTTTTCACTGTGCTTCAAGCACGAATAACCCGAAAGAATAGCATAAATAATATAATTTGAAATTCTATAAAAATTTGGATAGTCTTAGAATTCATAACTCAATACTTCAGAGTCAAATGAAATCAAAGACACGCAGGAAATTCCTGAGAGCAGCTAGAAAGCCAAAAATTACTGTTTTGGAAAGTAAAGAAGGGGAATTTTACAAAACGGGAGCATTTTAATGCGCAATTTGTTGTTTATAATGCAAAAAAAGTAAGGTAAAAGTTATTTTTGCAGTTTTCTCAAAATATTAATTCCTCTTATTTTACCATACCCGAAACACTATATAACAAAATATGTTAAATTAAGAAATTGTTAAGAAAAGCTGATAAATCTTTATCACAGCTAGCAAATAGAGTATTTGAATTGAGAAATAGAGTATTTGATCAGTGAAATTGTATATCAGTAATATTTTCCTCCTATTAGAGTTCATAGAAAAATTTTATGGTATAGAAGTAACATTAATTGTTCATTTTAATAGACAAGTGTTTGAATGTTACAAAATATATTCTAGTAAATATATTGTGTTGTTAGTGGCAGGTCCTTGTTGTATAATTTATATTTTAGTTTACTTATTATCATTATATTTTCAATTATATTAATGCATTATTCATGATTTGTTTGCTTTGATTTAGACTCTACAAACTGTTTTATTTCTGGAAGAAGCTCTAAAAATTGTTCCAAGACTTTTCCCTTACTAAGCCACCTTATTTCACAATGTAACATTAAAGTATTAATTGAAGCGGAAGAATAATTTTTGTAATATGATTTTTAATAGCTTGGTATATATCGTACCCACGTGTATTCCCTTTTAATGGCAAAACTGACGGTATATCTTCCTTTGCTGAGCAATCTTTGAAAACCGTCCTTATAAAAATATTTATTTGTGCTACATTACAGATATCTGTTGATTCATCACACTGTAAACTTAGAAAAACACATTTTTGTAAATCCTCTTTTAATTGTTCTCTGATATTCACAGATATTTCTTCTATTCTACGAGTTACTGAATTTCTGGATAATTGAACTTCCTGGATAGCTAACATAATTTCATTCTTATTTTTAAATTCTTGAAATAATATCTCTGATGCAGCAAGCATTAATTTTTTAATTATGTTACCATCCATTAAAGGTTTTTTGTGCATTGCAAGTATATGTGCAATCTTAAACGATGCAATAGTAGCAGCTTTTGATTTATTCATGGGCCTGGTAAACAAAGAATGTTGGGCAATTAATGCGGTTTTCATTTCTTTCAATTTACATTTTCTTAAATTGCTGTTAGGAGGATATTCAGTATCATATTTTTTATGAACTGTTGTGAAATGTCGTTCTATGTTGCATTTTTTCCCAACAGTAACTGTTGAATCACAGGAAAACTATAATAACTGTACTACTATAATAACTGTAATAACTGTACTACTACATTAACTGTACTATATTGTGTAGCTCCTTGAGCAGGAGCTACACAATAATGACACCAAATAACTGTTGGATAGTATATAATTTTATTATTACTCTTTAGTAAGATAAATATTTTAGAGCAGACTTAATATAGAATATACACTCACAAAATTTAAAGATTGCCTGAAGAGAAATTTACTGAAATAACAGTGAAATTGTAGATCAGCAATATTTTCCTATTCAAGTTCATAGAAAACGTTTATGGTATAGAATTAACATCAATTGTTCATTTTAATAGACAAGATTTTGAATGTTATGAAATATATTCTACTAAATATATTGTGTATGTTTTATGAATTCATATTTATATTCTAAGTTTAATTTTTTTTTTTAGTATGAAGTAATTACTCAGACTAGTGGCATATTACTCTGACTAGTGGCACAAAAGAAAAAGCTTTCTGCAACTTAAAAATTTCTCATCTTATATTTAGTAAGCAATTATTCAAATTTTTTCTTTATTATTTCATTAATATGTCTATTTAGAATTTAAATTGTTTTCATCCTTTGAGTTTGCTATATTTATTTATACCTAAAATTATGTTTCATTTTTAGATTAATATTATATATATATATATATATATATATATATATATATATGTGTGTGTGTGTGTATGTAATATTTTAGTTATATTAAATGTGTGCATATTACGAGTATGCATTAAGTTAAAACCCATCTCACAAAATGTGAATGATATTAAGGTAAACCTACTGATATTTTCTAACGAATTAAAAATTTATTTATTGTACTTCTAGGTGCAGCTAGGAGAAATCCATTGTACAAGCAGGTGACTGACTCAAAAATTTAAACCGTCGTCAAAGACTGGTTAAGGCATGCAAATGCTAGGAGTTCAAAACAAAAAGAAAATTGTGTTGGGGAAATTTTATGATTTTGTATTCAATAAAGCCTTTTATTAAAACATTTTTTCTTTCTTTCTTTGTTGCAGTATTAAAAATGTATTTATGTTAAAGAATGTGAACACAAACAATTCTAGATTAATTATTGAAGAAGATATTTTTAATGAAAATCCAACTGAAGCAGAAAAGTTTTTATAAAAATAAATTATGATTTTCATAGATATACTTTTTGAAACTTAATTTATTATGTCCTACTAAGTTACTTTTATAAGTAATGATGGCTGAAAAAAGAAAGAGATATGAGATATCTATATATTCAACCAGTATACTGTTGCAGGGTTGGGTTTTTGACATTACAAGCATCAAAAACTGGTTTAAACTGTCAAAAACCTATGACGAATAAATAAGTCTTAATCACAATAGCTATTAAAAAGGAAGAAACTTGTTTTCAAGCAAATTTAAAAGGTAATTCAATATTCAATTTATGTTTTAATTGTGAAATTATATTTATTAATTAGAAAATTTACATTAAAAAAATTATATATGCACTTATAATAGTTTAGTTTTTCAATTGAAAAATTAGCATTTTGGTTAATTTTCTTTTTTTCTTAAATTTCAGAATGCATTAATACCAAGTTTTAATGTAAAAATATTAGTTTTATTATTATAATATTTAATATTATAATTATTTTTAAATATTTTTACATTAAACATTAGTAATAATGTTATTATTTAAGTAATATATATTACTATTTTTGGCAGTTATAATGTATGACAATTGTCATCGTAATAACATCAAAAGTAGTGGTAAATATTAATAATTACATTGTATTTTGGACCTAAATTTCTTAATAAATTTAGAAAAATGAATTGAGCTTAATATATTTCGAACAATTTGCATTCTAATAGGACATTTTCATACAAAAATAATTGCTACAGAGATTCTAAAACTAAAAGTAAATTTATGGAAGTATAACAAAAGTGTATAAAAATAATAGTTGTAAATGTATTATTATTTATTAAGTAATAATAATTAATAAGTAATAATACATTAAGCTTAATTTATTTTAAACAATTTGCATTCTAATAGGACATTCTTATGCAAAAATAATTGCTACAGAGATTCTAAATCTAAAAGTAAATTTATGGAAGTATAACAAAGAGTATCAAAATAATAGACACTATTATTTTTATACTCTACTTCCATAAATTTACTTTTAGTTTTAGAACCTCTGTAGCAATTATTTTTGCATAAGAATGTCCTATTAGAATGCAAATTGTTCAAAATAAATTAAGCTTAATGTATTATTACTTATTAATTATTACTACTTAATAAATAATAATACATTTACAACTATGATTTTTATACTCTTTTGTTATACTTCCATAAATTTACTTTTAGTTTTAGAATCTCTGTAGCAATTATTTTTGCATAAAAATTTCCTATTAGAATGCAAATTGTTCGAAATAAATTAAGCTTAATTTATTATTAAGAAATTAAGATCCAAAATACAATATTTCGGAGGGGAATAGTACGACCTTTAGAGGTCTAAAATATCTAAATCGCGTACTCTCCACATCGAAATTTTCGCTCTTATAGACGTCCTATAGAGCGGCGCTTAGATATCGTAGACGTCTTATGGATCTCAAAGAGAGCACACCTCGGAGCTCCTATAGAGCTCCATTCCACGTGATGTAGATATTTTTCGACGTCCTTTAGAGGACGTAGAACCCTCTAAAGGACCTCTAAAGTACCCTCTAAAGGAACCCTCTAAAGTACCCTCTAAAGGACGACGTCCTTTAGAGGGTACTTTAGAGGAAGAAGCATTAACTTTACACTCTAAACGAGTTACAATAGATTGATTTACACGCTCAACCTTGCCATACGTCTGTGGATGGTGGGCCGAAGTCAAAAGTTGTTTCACGCCATTATGCTCCAAAAACCGTCTAAATTCGGAAGAAGTAAAAGCAGCATTACGATCTGTTAATAATTTTTCAGGGACATGTACTTGGAAAAGATGTTTCAGACAGTTTGCATAAGTTTCTGTAGTAACGCTTTTAGAGAGGAAAGCCCAAATTTATCTAGTGGCATGATCAATAAATATATGTAGGTATTTTTTGTAGAGTTATAATAATTAAATCCACTAACAGTATCTAATGATAGGCACTCAAAAGGTTTTTCAGTAGGGGGAACTTCCTGCATTAATCCATAACGCTTCTGTCTGGGTTTCATGTTAAGTTGACAGGTGTGACAATGTTTAACATAGTTAGAAATATCATTAGTTCTAAATGGTCAATAATACTGAGGAGAAATTAAGTTAATCATTTTTTGAATTCCAGGGTGTCCAAATTTATAATGAGTTTTTTGTAAAATTTTTAATCTTAATGGCATAGTAACAACAATTTTGTTAATACCATTCTTCTTATACACTATTACATCATTGATTTCTGAAAATTTACTATGTGAAACACTATCCATCTTCTGATAATGTTTAATTTCATTTAAGTCCAATAAGTGCACATTGTGTTGGAGATGTTGAGACACGGAAGAGTATTTTGTGCCTGGATAACATGTCAGCTTCATAATTTGTTGAACCCTTTTGATATTTTATTTCATACTCGAACATACTCAACTTTAACTAAATAATCTACCCCTATCTAAATAATCTACCCCTTGGGTTTTTCACATACTTCAGCCAAACTAGGGCAGCATGATCAGTATGAACAGTGAATTTGGTCCAGTGTAAATAGTGATAAAATTTGTCAAAATTGTCAACAATAGCCAAACATTCTAATTCAGTAATGGGATAATTTTTTTCATAATCTCTTAAAGTTCTAGAAAAATACGCGACAGGGTGTAAGTTATTACAAGCATCCGACTGTTTCAGCACAGCTCCAATAGCACATTGCGAAGCATCTACAAACAAATGACATTCTAAATTTAAATTATACAATTGTAAGATTGGTTTTGACACAAGAAAATTTTTTAACTTTTCAAATGATTCTTGACAGTTATGATCCCAAACCCACTTTATGTCCTTATTTAATAGTCTATTTAATGGTAGTCTTATTTGTGCATATTTTGGAATAAACTTATGATAAACATTTATTGAACCCAAAAAACTTTGTAATTCTTTAATGTTGGAAGGGGGTTTAAATTTTTGAATACTTTCAATGTTTACATTATCTGGAGTAATTCTGCCATTCTCAATTTCATATCCTAGAAAGTTAATGTTACGTTCATGAATTTACATTTAGATTGCTTAAGTTTAATAGATTCTTGCTGAAAAACTTCAAAAATTCGTTTTTAAAGATTAATGTGTTCTGTTTCTGAGGATGAGTAAACTATAATATCATCAAAGTAATGGCACGCAAAATCAATTCTATGTTTGTCCAAAATTCGTCTAATTGTCCTATTAAATATAGTTGGGGCATTCTTTAGTACAAAAGGGAGGCGTAACCATTCAAACAGGCCAAAACTGGCGGCAAAAGCAAGTTTTTCAGTATCTTTAGGGTGAACTGGTATATGCCAGTATCCTGAGGTCAAATCAAGGGTGGAAAAAATTTTGGCATTACTTAATTTATCTAGCAAACAATCAATTCTGGAGAGAGGTTCAGCATCTGTCTTAGTAATAGCGTTTAATTTACGAAAATCAATACAAAGGTCTAGTCTTTTTGCCTTCGTCCCTCTTTCAGAGCAAGAGTTATTGGGGCTGAGTACGCAGAGTATCTTTCTTTTATTATTCCTGCTTCTAATAATTTCCCTACTTGTTTCCTGATTTCTAATTCTTCAATTTGGGAAGTACGGTATGGTCTTTGGCTAACAGGGAGTTCTGAGGTTAAAATGATTCTTTGAGGTTCTATTCTAATTGTACCAATGTCGTACTTGTCTTTAGAAAAAATGTGGTTGAATTTCTGTAGTAGTGAATTTAGCATAGGATTCTCATTAATGATAGTCTGTGGTGTTTCATCTGATTCCACAGAGATCTTTGGAAACTCACTAAACTCAGTACTAATTTCATTATACATTTGTTTGGGTTGGTTGTGGAAGGTTTTGATTTCTGGGTTTACAGAATTATTTGGATTTATATTACAATTGGTTTGAGGATGAGTCACTGGAGGAAATTTGGTCTGACTTGATTCGGGGTCACGAACCTTGTTAATGTGAAGCGAGATTCTGCACTTAGGTAAATTCTGTTGCAATTTTATCCTCTTTTGCAGTTGGCATACTTCACGTCTCTCACAGTCAATTGTTAATTTTAAAAGCCCACATTCGGGCAATCCTAGGATTACATATGGCAAATTTGAGTCCAAAATATAAAATTCAGTTGTCTTAATCAGTTTTTCAATCTTCAATTCTATAGTGCACTTCTCTTCTCACTTTATGGTACCATCGGTTTGTCTAACATGAATTGGGAATTTAATCTTAGTAGGTAAAAAAACCATATTGGTTCACAAAATGTCGTTGGAGGAGCGAGATTGAGTATCCTGTGTCTAAAACGCATGAAATTGAAATCCTAGTTAAGTTTCTTGCTTTATTTTGCAAGTATCAGGATAAAATTAATTGTCAATATTGAGGTTGATTCTCTTCTGATTCAGGGGAGTCTCGTTCAGGAGTGTTTCCTGGGTTGTTTTGTCTAAACTGGCACGTTTGCGCCCAATGGAATGCATTTATTATACCCCGCCTCTCACAGATTCTGCAGGGAGCGGGTGGCAGTTGACTCGAATTATAATGGGTATAGTGGCCAGGGGGCCTAGGTCTCATATTCATATTTTGGTTTTTCATAAATGTTGGGTCAGAGATCCTAGGAGGATAATTGGGTCTCCAGGGCTGAAAAGGGGCTCTAAATCTGGCATTCTTTTGTTCTGGTCTATGCATGCGAAGAGGAACTGGTCTCTGAAACTCTGGTCTGTTATTTTTCTCACTGTCTTCCGCTCTCTGTACTTGGGTCAATTTGGTGGCAATCTGCAACCAATCCAAAAAGTTCTGGGGTGTGTTGATTGTTAGCAATTGACGCATGTTGATGGGCAACCCATCAGTAAGTCCCTCTAAAATTAATTGTGTATTAAGGCCCAAGGCGAACCTTTTTATGAAAATAGTCTGTAATCTGGTCTGCTGTTTTGAATTTAGAGAGTTTCAGTTAGAAAGATCACTGAAACTTGTTGAAGTGGGATAAAAAAAACTCCTCACTCAGAGTATCTTTTAACACTCTCCAGGTGTTAATGTCCAAACAGTGGTTGCTAAACGTGGTGAGGGCATTGCCTCTCAAAAATCTGCTCACATTTCGAAGCTTCCATTCATCAGTTCTTTCAGTTTCTGAACATTGTTGTTCAAAATAATGGAGCCACTGAGAGAGTCTCATTCCCGACTCGGGATCAAAAGGGACAAAATTTGCATGGTTAACACTTAAATTTGGTTCATTCCTATTCTCTCCCTCATTTTCACTACTTTCGGTTTTCACCACTGTTTTGGTTGTATCTTTTGACGTCATTTTTACTCTTTTAGATTACTGTTTCATTCTCCAATCAACATAAAATCTTAAAATAGGACTTTATGCATAAGAAATATCGCTCTGGGGCTGTCAGAATAGCACATAGCAATATAAAAAACCGCAGCACAATTTACGACATGTTTCCAGGACGGCGACAGACACCCAAAGACCCACGAAAACCCTAGTTGTATGTCCTTGAGTACAGGCGCGCTGAACTTTAATTGGTTAGAATTAGCACCTGACTTTAACGCGTCATATGGGGTGATGTTTTCTCGAGCGTTCGACCCGGTTCGATCTTATATAACTGTTATATAATGGTCCGCGCGTGCAACAGCTTTAGGGGAAAGATAGATTTATGTTGGTTGAATATAGGTCGCAATCCAAAGTTAAGGGGACGGTATTCTGTTGCAATAAGATAAACGAATTTGGAAAAAGCATGTTAGGTGTATTTAAAAGGATTAAAATTTGTTTCATATATTTATATATATATATATATATATATGTGTGTGTGTTTGTTTATTTGTCATGAGAAAAATAAATATTCTGAGATGTTTGCACACCAGAATGATAATAAGTATCGTAAAACTGGTAAGTTTCAATGTGAGAAGATAGTGTTAATAATTATTTTTTATAATTATTCTTGGAGATTGTGTTATTGGCCTTTAACAGAACTTACGTAAAAATTTTAAGTTTAAATGACTGATTATTAAAAATAACTTTTATGATACAGGGTGATATTTTTTTAAACTGACACTACTCAGAGCCCTCTGTAGCGCGATCTATCATTCGGAATTCCAACAAAATTGATAGACAGACTATGGACGACACAGGAAAGAGTTTTCGTGAAAAAAAAGTGAGTTCCAAGAGTCGCCGATAGGGGAGGATATGCCCAAAATATTGGCGCTGCTGTCGACTACGTAGTCATGAATTTGCATTTTGATGCTTTACTTGCCTTTTATGCAAATTCTCTGGTGCGAAGACAACAGTGCCATATCGTCCCCCATCGGTGACTTTTGGAACTTTTTTTCCGGAAACTCTTTCTCATGTCGTCCTTTGCTCTGTCTTTAAAATTGGACATTTTGTAAAATATTTGTTTTTTTACATAGGACTGTTTATATTATAGATTCTTCATACGACTCAAAAATATGCTTCTTCCACATTTTCACCAGAAAATACAAGAATACTTAATATAGTTACTGAATATTCTATTAAAAGCCTTCCGAATTTTAATCTTAAATTTTTGTTCAAAGCATAACGGAACAATAAATAAGTGAAATCGATTACATATACAAATAACTATCTATTTATATTCTAGACACACAGCTAATTGCTTTGCTCTGTTTATTTTCTAGATGCTTCATTGAACTCTGTTAACTTAAAATTAATTCATCTGGCAATTTCTCAACGGAAAATATGGATGCACTCACAATCGTTACTTAATTTTCTACTGAAAGAATTCCAAGTTATTTGTCTCGAATTTTCATAAAAAGTGTAAGAAAACTATGAATAAAGGAAATTCACTATATACACAAACAATGTTTTTACTTATATTTTTTTACTCATAGCTTATTAGTGCGTTACGGGCAGGCCTCTGCGATATTTGCAATTGGGGTATTTTTTCAGACTAGAAATACTAGAAATACTTTCAGACTAGAATAATGTCTAAAAAATGTTTATCCAAAAACTTTTGATAGACAGTATTCTAGATACTTCATACAACTCTAAAAATATGACTATTTTCACCAGAAAATACAAGAATATTTAAGATAGTTACTGAATATTCTGTTAAAAGCTTTCCGAATTTTAATATTTAAATTTTTCTTCAAAGCTTAACGGAATAATAAATATGTGAAATCCATTGCAAACGTAATTAACCGTCTATTTATATTCTAGACACACAGCTAATTTTTTTGCTCTGTTTATTTTCTAGATGCTTCATTGAACTCTGTTAAGACAAAACAAATTCATCTGGTACTTTCTCAAATGAAAATATGGATCCTCTCACAATCGTTACTGAATTTTCTACTGAAAAAAATCCAAGTTATTTGTCTCGTATTTTCGTACAAAGTGTAAGAAATCTATGAATAAACGAAATTCACTATGTACACAAATAATCTTCTTACTTATATTTTTTTACTCATAGCTTATTAGTGCGTTACGGGCAGGCCTCTGCGATATTCGTGATTAGTGTATGAGAAAACTTTGAGACTAGAATAACGTCTAAAAAAGTTATTCTAAAACTTTTGTTAGACAGTATTCTAGATGCTTGATATAACTCAAAAAGTATTACTATTTCACATTTTCCCCAGAAAATACAAGACTATTTAATGTAGTTACTGAATAGTCTGTTAAAAGCTTCCCGAATTTTAATCTTAAATTTCTGTTCAAAGGTTAATGGAATAATAAATAAGTCAAATCCCAGTACATTCACAAATAATCCCATATATTTTAGACATACAGCTAATTGTTTTGGTCTGATTACTTTTCCCATGCTTCTCGGAACTCCGGTATCTCAAAATCAATTTATTTGGCACTTTCTCAACTGAAAATATGGATGCACTCGCAATAGTTACTGAATTTCCTACTAAAGACTACGAAGTTATTTATCTCGAATTTTTGTACAAAGTGTAAGGAAACTATAAATACAGTGTGACAGATATTGAGCTATATGAAAAAAATACTTCATAACTTTTGAACCAATGGCGAGATTCAGTGAAAACTTGGCGGTTGAATTCAGGGCATGTTGGGATTTTTTTTTTAGCATGCGCACTCGTATTGTTGCTGTTGTTCATTTTTGCTGAAAATGTCGAAATACAGCGTTTCTGAGCGTATATCCATCGTTAAGGTCTACTATTCGAGCAATAGCAGCCCGATTGAGGCTCAAAGGAAATCATCGGGGTGATATTGAAGGCAAGGTGACTGCTGAACGATGTGTCAAAATTTTAGAAAATGATCTCACCCTATTATCCAACGTGACCCAGATATCGAAAAGGTGAGGTTCATGTAGGACGGAGCACGACCCCATTGGACCAATAGAGTGTTTGAAGTATTTGAAGAGCCCTTTGGAGAATGCATTCTATCTTTAGGGTACCCAGAGGCCACTGGAATGGGAATCGTTTGGCCACCATATTCTCCTGATCTCAACCCTAATGACTCATTTTTGTGGAGCAATATTAAAGACAAAGTTTACGCAAATAACCCCGAAATCATCGCTGAGCTCAAAACAGCCATTCAGAATGTCATCGAAAGTATCGATGTCTCGACATTTCAGTGAGTTTTGCAGAATTTTCCTCTTCGTCTGAGCCACATCATAGCCATTGATGACAAGCATATCGAACATGTCATAAACTAAATCCGATTATCTGTAGTTACTTATGAAATTTGAATGAAATTTTTAAACTCAGTAGTTTTTTAAAATTGGATTTTTTATTTCATATAGCTCAATAATTGTCACCCTGTAAATTAAATTCACCTTGCACACAAATAATCTCTTTAATTATATTTTTTACTCACAGCTTATTAAGGCGTTACGGGCATGTTTCTGGGTTATTTTCGATAGGTGTATTCTTTCCTACTAGAAATGCTGTCTAGCAAATGTTTATCCCAAAACATCTCCATTCGAGAAACGAGCTATAAATCACTCCATTTAAATTTCCTCTTCCTTTCTCTGTTATTTGAAAATATATTCCGAAATGTAGGCGATGCCGCAGTCGATAGAGGTTCTGCACTCAAATTCCATCCGTGAGATCATCTTCTATTTGCTTTTCAATTAAAATTTTAGAGAATGAATATTTCATGAGGTAGAAAATTGTGAGGATTTGGATATCAAAGAGATTCCGAATGTTTGAAACGCTCCTTCTTTGAAAGAGATGTTTTTTAAACCTTAGAGAAAGTAGTTGCTGAAAACTTTAAAAAATTCAAATGATAATAAATATTGATTTATTCGGAAATAAATAATAGGGGATGTTGGGCATTTTAAAGGGTGTGTTATTGTTTCTGTAATTCTTTTGATACAGGACGCTTGAAAATGCAGTAGCTTTTAGAATTGAAATATTGATGAATATACATCTTATATATGTTGTGAATTCCACTGATGCTGCTGTGCCTATAAATTATGTAATTTTCGGAAAATGTAATGAGTAGTTGCTATAAAAGATACTATAAAAAATGTTTCAAACCTCTTATTTTGCTTGATAATTCCTTAGCTCATTTTGATGTAATGTTTTAATAATAAGATTTTGAAAATTTTTCAAAATGAAAAGATTCTCGTAATTTCTTTTACTAAAAAGTCTCATACATTACTCCATATATAAATATATATAAATATTCTTTGTTTATATTCGATGTTTACTTCATACTAGTTTACAAAATTTCATTTACTGCATCCTATCTATATTAGAAAGGTTGGTAGGGTTTTTTCTTTAAATTTGTGACAGCAGTTAATGCCGTGTTAGCCCTTTTATTACAAATTTTATCCAAATTATCGATAATTTTTGCATACATCAATTCAGTTTTTTCCATGTTATCCACGACGTTTATTAAAATGTTCGTTGTTTTCAAAGCTTTACAGGTTTAATACTTAAATAAAAATTATGACATCATTTAGCATTTGCATTTTTTTCATTAAAATGTTTTTAAAAAATGCAGATTAAAAAAATGCAGATATAATTTCTTCCAATTTCCCGACATTAAACCTAACCTGTACAAGGAGCCGATATTCCTCACCATAGTCAATATATATATTAAGTGTTGAAAATGGTCTAAATTAAAATTAAATATATGTGAGAACTGTTAGATATATGTGTGTTTTCCTTAAAGAAAGAGAAACTGTCATATGCAACACCAGATGGCACCACTTATTCGGAATCGTGTAATTTCACTGTTGTTCTGTGTGCGCGTGTTGTCTTGTGTCGTACTTAAGATATTAATGTAAAAGATGCATATTAAAACTTAAACTTCATATTATTTAGCCTCAGCTCTATATTATCAGAAATATAATTCTCTACAACTTCATTGCTCTGCTGTAATGATAGCGCTGACGTGCTACATAGAATTAGGTAAGCGTACTTTTACCTTACTGTGATTCGCGAGTGATTTATACAACAAGAACTAATAAGTGAAATTTATTTTCTTATTTATTGCAGTTTCGTGGGTTCAAATTAATTTCATTTTATACCGCTCTTATCATATAAATGCAGATTATTTCCATAGGGAAAGAATATTCTCTTTCAATTACTTGCATTAAAACATAAAAAAATTATACAGATACATGGGACTTTATGCTTACTTGCAATTAGATGCTCACTAAAATTTTGTAGCTTTGTAATAAATTGTCACATCGTAACCATAGAAAACTTTATATTTCATTAGATTAAATATCTTATAGTGATATTGTTTACCATCCAAAGACAGTATTTAATACATAGAAGTGATCAGATCGACTGACTTAACTACTTCATAGCTATGTCATTAGCCAATTATACATGGGGATTTCAAATGACCCTTTTCAGGTTTCAAATCTTTCAAATGCAGATAAAAGTAATTTTCATGTCTTCAGATACTTTACCACTTATTCTGAATACTTATTCTAAATACTTTATGAATACTTTACTTCAGAATACTTTGTATGGTTAACTCTTTAAATTTCGTGGAAAGAGTCTAGCGTTTCAAACGAACAGGGTTTTTGAAGGTAAATGTTAAAAAAAAATTCTTACACTGAAATAATCAATATATATTCATTAACAACTCTCACTTCAGATTTTGTTTACACAGATAATTAATAATATGAACTACTTACTTAAATTCGTGGACCACTACCCAAAACTTAACGCTGAAATTAATTTGATCTCTTAAGACTTTTATCAGGGGTAGCCAAGCTGTGTGTCTTCATCACTTTCTTTGCGGTTCCCCACTAGCATTTTGGAAACTTGTGCTAGAACCAAACTACCCATAATTACTCATATTAGCATGTAGACCTTTCAAAATAGCTCTTAATGCTGATTATATTGGTCACCTATGTCTGATAGATCGTTATCACCACCGGAATCTCGAGTCCAACTCTTGAACCGCATCGGCTTGTTTAAACATGCGACTTACAGTTCTCAGGTTTTCAACTCGGCATATATACAATGTCTGCACCCGAGATTTCATAATCTTATTTATATAATGTTTGTTATGTTGTTGTTTATTGACAAACTGCAGTTATCATAACATATTCGCTTAACGTACTGATAGGTTAACAACTTAATCCCATGGTAAATTTAATGCTTTAGAAATATGTCTACTTATTTAAATGATTAACAGAGTTTAAAGAAAGTATATAATCCTTTATATTCCTTTACTTGAATTCTTGAAAATTCTTTATGCAGAAAATTGGAATGGTTTCCAAAATTTGATTAAAGACTTCCAACTTTTTCAAAAGACGAATATTTCCTGCATTATCTTCAAAAATATTTTTCTTTATTTTAGTTAAGCAAGATTACTTGTATCTTTGAAAAATGATGCATGTTTTTTACGAAGACTTTACAAGTAAATACTATTATAGTTTCCGTAAAATTTCTTTCCAAACCACTTTGAAAGTTAAAAGTTTTCTAATCTATTTATATTTGTTTTTCCCTCTTACATGTTTTGAATTTTTCCAGAAATCAATTTGCTCATTTCTCTAAAAATTTCGTCCATCAGTTTCGAAAACAAGTTTTTTTATCCAAATTTAACTGTGAACTTGTTTTTAAAACTGTTGAAAAATTAATCGTAAAAGTATTACACGACATAAAAACACTCAAAAATTTAAATTAACCATGAAAACTAGGCACTTTGGACATTTCCGAACAAATTTGTAAAAGGGTAATTTGTTTAAATAAGAAACAAATAGAACTTTTTTACAAATTATTAGGTAACTGCTAGATTGGGAGTCCCTTACTTGATCAAATATCGTTTTACACGAGCTTAACATTCTCTTATTTTTATCTTCATTGTAGACACAACTTTATGATTTAATAAATATTTCTTTTATAAATATCTATAATTTAATTTATCATCTTAATGTTTATAATAAAAGGATTAATTTAAAGGATTCTATCAATTTTTCATTTACAATTTACATAATATAAACGTCCACTTTTATAGTTAATTCTATTGTAGATTTAATCCGTTGAACACTATTTTCTATTCGCAATTGATTAATAACCATCTGTTTTCGGAATAACTGTAATTCAGATGCATTAAGTCCTTGGATATGAATAGCTTTCATACGATGTAATGCAATTTTCGCTATAGAATAAATAAAGTGGATGTGTGTAGCTTTCAAACTTCGAAACGGAATAGTA